>JAULBS010079272.1:0-19501 GCA_032355785.1 Symmetromphalus regularis | reverse complement strand
ACAAAAAATAGGACATTTTTTTTATTTTGAAAAATATCAACATTAATGAGGTAAGTTATATATTTTGTTTTTTATTCATCAAAAACCATGTTCCAAGTAAAGCAAACAGACTATAGCTTGGTTTACATAACACTATAATTTTATGGACTACAGTTAAATTCCAAATCTTAAAAAGACAAAATGTCATATGACACTTTTGTTTAAAACATAAAACATATATCTGGCTTTCCACCATGTTTGTCTCATCTTGAAAAAAAGTAAAAATGTAATGTTCTTTATAAAAAAATATTGAACACCATACCGTTATTCAGACCTTTTGTTTAGTTTCTAATATGAGAAAGTTAATAAAATGATATTCTTGGTCCAAACCTGCAAGAACATAGCAGTGTGTCCACCAAGAGTTTTAACCTGGTCAACAAGTTTCTGAACGAGGTTTCTGATGACTTGGGACTCAAGCTCAGAACACATTGTTGCCCACAGCGTGCTCAGAGATGCCAACAGCTGCAGTGATGTGATCAGTTGAATGGTATGAGTCTGAATACAGCAACTGTTACCTGAAACAAAAAGCAAATGCTGTTACTTTAAA
The DNA here is from genome assembly GCA_032355785.1 of Symmetromphalus regularis. NCBI lineage: Eukaryota > Metazoa > Mollusca > Gastropoda > Neomphalida > Neomphalidae > Symmetromphalus > Symmetromphalus regularis. The sequence goes on along the minus strand of JAULBS010079272.1, from coordinate 18,915 downwards.
TTCTTCTCATACATGTATATATCATATTAACAAAACACCAGTACTCAAAGGTTAGAGGTTATAAACTATCATTTACCTTATAAGTGGTTTCCTAATGTCTTCTACAAGCAAAAGTGAGGATAGATATTGGAAGCATGAGATTAATCTTGTGATGTAGGCTGGCGAACATTATGATATATAATGTATATCCCAGTCACGAAGGTGTGTGACATGTTTTCCATCATGGGTAAATAGGTGTCTATTATGCAAGAAAAACATTCTCAAACATTTCATAAATAATTGAGACAAAAGTTTATTGTTGAACCAGGGCTATCCATACTTGAGAAAAGGTGTTTTCTTTTTGTTTTAGATAGACAAAATGTTTAAGATATTCAGATTCAGTACTATAAAAAAATAATGAAAACTGGAGTTACCTTTTGTGCTGTCATCTAGAGAATGGGGCATGTCTAAGATGGCCGACACGGCCTGCTTCATGTTCTGACAGTTGAACAAAATCTTGTCAGCTATGCTTTCCTCCAGCTGAATAGCTAAAAACATTAAAAAATGGATTTTATTCAAAAGAGTTTCATTCTAAGAATAATGGTTTTTGTTCTATGAATAATCGTTTTCATTCTGTAAATAATCGTTTTCGTTCTATGAATAATGGGTTTCATTCCAAGAATAATAGGTTTCATTCTAAGATTAATGGGTTTCATTTTACAAAATAATTTTTATAACAATTAATAACAAAACTTACCATGAAAGCTATCCATGGATGACGACACAAAAACTTTACAAATCTTTAAAAACATTGATTGGCTTGTGGATGTATTCAAACTGGATCCTGTAGAAGCTAAATAAAAAAAATAATAAAATGAAAAACACTAATTCATGAATGTATTCATTTGAAATTCTACTTGGTAAAGTTCATTAATTTCATGGTTTACAGTAACAAAAAAGTGCATAAATAACAATAGATCTAGCAGGATACATTCATTCATTTCACAATAGATCTAACAGGATACATTAATTTCATGGTTTACAGTAAGAAGAAAAGTGCATAAAAAATAATAGATCTAGCAGGATATATTAATTATATGGTTTACAGTAACAAGAAAAGTGCATAAATAGCATATGTTCACCTGAAAATAAATATTACTGTAAAATGCAAATACGTGTATTGGTGAAATATTTTTAAAATTCAATTCCACTGAGAAATTTTTCTTTTTCTAAGTGTGATAATAATAATAAAACTTTATTTACAGAAGGTGACAGTTAGAACAAGACAATTCATTGGGAGGTGCCTTTTTATCTTTGTGATTTAATTCCATTTTATTCAGATAGTATTAAAGATAAATTATTTTAATATTTTAAATAGTTTACATTAGACAATGCAAATAACATATCTGCTCGAAACTGATTAACAAAAGATACATAGCAAGATGTTTATATACATTTATCATGACTATATAAAGATGCATTTTGTTATGGCAAGTCCTATTAAAATTAATAAATATATAATACTTACACTTCTTCAATGAGCTTCCTGAACTCAGCCGGTTTGCCCAGAAACCAGGCCCTGGTGACACAGGACTCTTTGTGAACCCATTTACCCTGCAATTAGGAATCAATTATATCAATCATAAAACATGTCATCTATACTGAACTTTTGTAATTACAGACTATTAAGAATGAATATAATTTGGGTTTAGAAGGAAAGTCTTATTAATGCAATTACCCAGTAGATGGAGATGCTAAAAATGAATCACGCTCCCAGTTGTCTTCCGGATTGTTGAAAACATCATCATCATCATCATCAGAATTCTCATCTTCATTCTGAAGTAATAATAAAAAACAATGAACTCGACACATACTGCCAAAAAAGGAATCCAAATGGGGATTATTTATTATATACAGTTGAGCACCGTTGTGTTGATCTTGGTTGAGTGGATATTTTGGTTGTGTCGATATGGTTAGTCGGCCCCGGCCGAAACCTGTGTTAACTATTACGTTTTTACCCTTGATGAGTTGATATATTTAAGTCTATATTTTGTTTGTGTTGATATTTTATTTTGGCCCCAACTTAGATTTTATATAGAAAAATACCTCGATGAGTCGATATTAATATTATGAGTTAAAAAAAAAAAATAATAATAATTATGTCGATGAATCGTGAGCACGTAACTGACTATCAAAAGATTTACCGACGTTTGTAAACAGTCTTGATTGGTAATTACTGTTAACCTGCATGTGAGATCATTGACTGAAGTTATCCAAAACATTACTCAGGGTACTAAAGGGCCTCATCAGTCTTATAATAGAACCAAATATGTTAGCAGATGCCCGCCATCATGATTGTTAAAGAATGAAACAGATCACGTGACTTAAGGCTTGGACAAATTTAGGACCGGTAACATTAGTGGATTATGCAATTGCCAACGACAGCCTAATCACCTGTGCTCAACTGACAGATGACTGTATTGTCCTTGTATTACATTTAAATTTAATAAGAAAAATAAATTAACGTTACTGTTGTTTGCCTATTTCACATTTGTTTTATTTTTATATTTTTCTCTTTGACGTTTGTGCCAATATTTGCTTATCTCAGTATTTTCCCCCGGTCCCCTCCATATCAACACAACGGTGCTCGACTGTATATAAAAGAAAAAATAAAGAGTAATTTTAAAGTACAGATGATTCAGGGATTAATATAACTCAAAAGATCTGGGTTCCTTTTTAATAAAATTAGGAAAAGGTTAATTGAGAAAAATTCAATATGTTGGAAATTTCAAAGCAAAATTTGTGAATTTTAAAGACAAGAAAGATGGGGAAGGGGGATTAGAACCTGTTAGGTGAAATTGGAATTGTAAGTTCTTAACAAGAATTTATTCAAATTCACAGAAACAAATTATTATTGTTTGGCTATTTGAAAAACTTAACATTTTTCCTTCTGTTTTCATAAGATCTTCGTGAACAATGATATGAGATAAGATTCCAACCTGGTATAAATCTTTCATCTGCATGAGTCTTTCCTCAAACGTGTCCATCGTCCAGAACGTGCAGCTGTTATGTTTTGTGTTGGCCACCTTGATTTGAGTTTTCACTGTGTCACCCTCCATCTTGTCTTCTCGGATGAATGTCTAGAATGTCAATACGACTGTTTATTTTAAATCAAAATTTAAATACAACTACATTTACATCAATCATGTCAGTATTGAATAGTTATGTTTGTAATACTCATGTTTAGCAGCAATAAACAGTTATTAGAAGAAAAAAAAGAATGTGTACATTGGTGCATTCTACATTACTTATAATCTATATTTTTAGAAAGAAATATCTTACCTATGCCACTGTAATTTATAAAATATCTCTAAAACTTTTTTTATACTTAAACTATATTTATTGTTGCCATTATGCTTGAAATCTTTTAACAAAGGAAAAATGTAGGTGGTTCCTTCAAAATAACTAAAAGATTACCATGTTTTTTTTCAAGTATTGAGAAATCTTATTGGCTTCTCGAACAAGTAGGGCAACTCTGTAGAGATCTTTTCGACCGGCCACCGTGTCAGGTATATTCTGTCCCTTAGATGGCATGAACATCTCACTTCTCTTATGTTTCAGTGTCTCCAGTTTCTGTGATACATTAAGCTTTTCAGCTTCCAGTACTTCTAACAGTTGAGATTTCTTGGTTGTCACCTGATTAGCAACCTGTAAATGAAAAAAAAAACCCAAAACAATGAAAGGCATCCATATCTTACAGCTTACATTCAGGACTAAATAATGAATTATTCATTTTAATACAGTGACATTTTAAAAAACTTTGTAAGACTGCAAGAGACCATGAAACTGTTTTCTGTTCAGTCTATTTCTAGATATTTTCTTCACCTACCATCTCTGCAGCCTTTGTTTCCAATTCGTGCGTCTTCCTTCCAACTAGTACCTCTTGCTCCAAAATCTGCAAATAGAAACACATTTTATTATGCATGAACAATTTATAAACATTTCTTTTCCCTCAGCCATTAAAACCAGAAATCAGTGATATCAAAACATTGTTAAAGAGACAGTATTTTTAATGATTTCTAGACAATTATATTGTTTATCTTATTTACTGCTTATTCAAGTCCATAACCAAGTTTCACCAACTGGCGAACAAGATTAAGAAATATGGTATTAGTTATAAAACAGACTGCTAGGAAATGTAATGATAATAATCCAAAACCATTTTCTGTTTCTTCAGCTGGTCAATAAGGTCCTGAGCTTCTTGTCGTGATTCCTCAACCTTCTGAGTCTCAGAACTTTGCTCTTTCTGAAACACAATTTAACAACATCTTATATAAACTATTGAACTGGTTATAACAATAAATAAACAAGCAATGTTTAATCAGCAGCTAATAGGTGTCCTATAAGTATTTACAAACATCGTCTACAGAATAAACCTGCAGCTGCATCTGCATTTGTGTGGCTAGGCAGCAGAGTATCTATTAGATGGATTTTTTTTCTACAGATGGGACAACACATACATGTTTTTGATATATCAGTTGTGCCACTAACCAGTATGGAACTGACTCTCAACCAAACTTTTGTTTTAAACTTAATTTTTTTTTTTTTTTTAATGATTTTCCCCCCGATAAGCTGATTAAGCGGAACATTTGTTAACATTTTAGGCTTGTTAGAAATGTATATTGGCATAAGACGTTTGTGGGATATGCCATTTTTATTTTAGGTAACCTATTTTATTTTGTGTAAATCACTGATAATTATTCAATCATAGATCAATTTCTTGGTTAAATGACAATAACAAAATAAAGGAACAGATAATTAATTGATAATGAACACAAAACTGTTTCCTTGTGGATAATGTCCTAAATTTAGCAACAATTAAAATTTGGTATGTAAAATAAGGCATGGGTGAGATATGGATAAACGAAACGATTTTTGTCACTGTTGTGACAGGACTGCATTTAGAAATTCACCAACCAGAGCTTTCTCAAGTTCTGCCAGTTTGTCCTGATAGTCTGCAAGTTTATCTTCATATCCGGCGAGTTTGTTCTCGTATCCACTCTTCTGCTGATTCAACTGCTGGGCAGCCTCCCTCTTAGCCTTGTCCAGTTCCTCTTGTATCTCTGCCTGGGCTTTATGCCGAGCTGCCTCCAATTCCTCCTGTAATCTGTTAAAGGCATAGTCCCATGTAATTTAAAGGGCTAATAAGTCTAAATATTGATTAGGAATGAAACTTATATGCATTTGGGATACTAGATATCGCTTTCATATCACACAATACATTTTAACTGAACCATGGCAGAGGGAATTTCATGTCGAGTTGATCGATTCTTTCACGTTTAAAATTTTCAAATTTCAAGATCGGAACTTATCTTATTTTTTCTGTGAAACCATTTCTGCCGTTGGAATGCTCCGATAGAATGGCTTACATTCCGAATGAATTCGTCCCAATTCAGAATTTGACCGAGCATTCCATTCAAGATGGAAGAATCTTTGTGATATTTTGACGTTTTACTTTGTCTCCAATGTTGCGTGTTATTAAAATAGTCTTGTATTAATTAACGAGTTTGTACATCATGTATGCAATTATTAATATACATTTCTAATATACAATTAAAAGAATCCTATGATCGAATTTTTTCCTGTCAAAAATGATAAAAATGTGAAATATTTATCAGTTTAATTTTTTTTAACTCAAGGTATACGTCATACAAATGTTGATACTTCATTAATAGGTTGGGTTTATTATTATTATTATCAGTGGCAAGGGCAAAAATCGTTTCCTGGAAGTGGGGGCCACGGAACATCCCCTGTCAATACGCCATTATAGACCCCTGTGTACTTCGGTATTGCGATAAGATGACATGGTTAAGTGTTACATTGATACGATAAAGAGAAATACCCGTAACGATCATTAGCCCTTTCTAGCTTCAGATGAATCTCAGCTTGGACCTTATGCTGTGTTACCTCCAACTCCTTCTATAATCTATTAATAGTAACTTATAAAAGAAACTAGCAAAAGATAGTAGTCTTGACCAAGGCTTCCACAAAGTCTAGAGAATGTAACATCAAAATAATCCCATACCAAGTGCAAGGAAGAGTTAAGACTAGTATACAAAAATCTGGACTATATCCTTTTTATAAGCATGAATCTTTCAGAAGCAAGAACTCTCTTGAAACAAAACTTCAAGACCTACTGGCACCAGTGACAAGGCAGCAACACTCCAAAACAAGATTTACTTTGATTCACTGATAGAAATGACACCATCATCATATTTGGTGTGATACTGGGCCACTGCAGTCTTGATGGCCATTTAAAGTTCCATATTGCTTAGTGTTCATAGAGCCTGCACGTAAGCAAATCATGCCACAGTATACATCTAACATGACAGTCCCCTGTACATAATTCAGAGAAACACGACATGGTCTATGTGTACAAACCTAACCTAATCAGTTGCTGATTTAAGACTGACAGCCTATTTTGTAATGATCATTAACTGAAAGATCTGAATGATAAATCAAATGTTATAAGCATATATATGCAGCAAAGCTAACACCATACATTTTATAACGTTTCTTACAGTATGTTTGCCACAATACAATCATAACAATGTCTATGACACCACAGTGGCAAACAACTATGGGATACTTATGCATCCTTTATAGTTCATCACCTTTGATCAGATAATCAGAAAAAGGCTGACATATTATAAGCATTTTGTACAATGAGTATGTAATAGTTTGTAACGTCTACATACAATCAATCGATATTGGTTTGTCTTAAAACTGGTTTTTATTGTTTTATATGAAGCTTACAACAATAGTTTAGGAATTGCATTTAATCACACACTGGATTAAATATTACTCATTATAATAACCAGGATTTTTTTTAACCTATGGATTTTATCATATTTATTTTATGTATTCACTCATTTTTTTCATTAAAATTATCAATGAACCACTGTATTCCTACATTCATATATTCAATACTAATACTAATCTATTCAAGACTAAAAGAAATATTCAAATGAAGCACAATGTAATAAACAGAATACAATACTTGTTCCTATATTATATTTATGTTACAGTTTGTGTATTTTCAATCATGCATCAGTTGGTTCTATTACAGACATATTAAAAACACACTTGTAATATAAGATGTATCCCATGCGAATTCATTTAGTACAATTTATATAAATATTCAAGTAATTACTTTGCTTCTTGAACACTCATTAGCTCCTGCTTGGCAAATTCAAAATCTTTTATTTCTGTCGATGTTGTTTTCTTATTCTTCTGTACTTGCAGTGGATGGCTAAATCTAGAAAAAATACACAATTAATTGATAAAAAATATTGCAAAATATGGTCACACATGGTTGAAAAAAGCCAACTTCAAAATTGCTCAATTTTTTTGTAAAATAACAAGAACATGTTAACTAATAACTCTACTTATAGACACCATTCAGCTAATAATTCTTTTTACAAACTTTGCACCCCCCCACCCCCTACATTCAATAATAAAAAATATATATATCTTTGGCCTCTCCCCAACCTGTTCCAAATTTTCAAGTTGGCAATGGATGGATGGATGGACAGACATGTAGTTAACATTTTAAAGTATCTCACCTAAAATAATGATCTCCACCAAGAATAACTCGATCAGCCTAGAATTAAAAGAAAATATATTTCATGCAAATTGCTTAACAATCTTATTTATTTAATTTCATGTATAAAATTCCAAATAATTTTGCTTAAATGTTTCACAACATACTATAAATAATTGGAGTCACTGTTTTCAGAAGAATGTATTCTTGCTAAGCATTTGATCATAAAAAATTATCTTGTCATGAAATGCCCAATTTGTGGAAATAAAAATATTTAAAATTTGCTGGACTTGAAATCTTAATTAATTAAGACTGAAATATTTGTATAGTAATACTACTTCGTATAATGCATATTACAAGTTTATTTTAATTAGGAGAACTCCTGTTTACACTTTTATTACAAAATGTTACTTCTCAAGGAATGTAACTGCAAAATATTTGAGACTTACATGATGCAGAGTAGTCGGGTCACTTATGAGACTTCCATTCACATATGTCGGAGCATCTCCTATGGGCGTGATACTAACCACACCTTCAATATTATTGATGATGCTGAAACAGAGCAATATTTTAAAGAAATGATATCAGCAAAATCTTTATTAATAACATAAACAATTTCATAAAATAAAACAGTTCAACTTTATCGGTCTGGTTTACAGAAAAATATAATCTCAAGTACATCAATGATTCTGCTCACCTCATCTCTTGGTTGGGGTCATCACAAGATTTCATGATGCTCGTTTGAATTTTATTATTTGTACTTTTTTAAGATGGTGAAATGAGCATCTCCTAATGAGTTTTATGCAATAGATGTCAAGTATTTACACAATACAGTATTAAACATTACCAGTGGTTATCGGCAATAAGAGCCCCATTTAACTGGATGTCATGCTGAGACAGATCCTGCATTCGCCCAACTCGTGTCTGTCCTTCCTTAATAATATACAACAACATCTCGGACAACTGAGGGTCTTCATTCAGATTCACCAGTTTTGGCAGTGTGTTGTCCACCTTCATGGCTATACCAGATTTCTAAAAACAATAATAAATAGCAAACTGTGCATTTCAGCAATGATGTACATCCTATACAACACATAATGTACCATAAGACTGCTTTTATCTGTGATAGTTGACAGTTTTCTTTAATGTATTCTTCATTTATGGTTATTTAAAAAGCTAAACTGCACACTATGTGTTCCTTAACAACTGCTGAGTAGTATAACTAAAGTGGCCAGTGGTCCATAACTGGTTTATGAAAGGCTGTGATTTGTGCTATCCTGTCTCTAGCATAGTAATTATAAAAGTTCCCTTGCTGTAACAGTAGTCAATGTGGTGTCAGCAGGTTTCATCTCCTACTATCACTAAGCTGTCCTGTTCAGAGAGCATAGATGGTTGAATTATGTGCCCTGGACAGCGTGCTAGAACCTTAATTGGATATAAGCATGAAAATACAACCAACCAATACATAAAGTGAAAATCACCTCAAGTAACTGTGATTCTTCTAATTTCCTAGCTTCAGCCTGTCTGAATCGCTCTTGCCATGATCTGTAGAAGATAGGAAATAATACAGTAGACACAAATATATAGTGAACAGACACTAAATTAGTTCTGGTCACACAGATTAAAAGTAAAACAAAATACATTTTAATAAATTCAGTATTAAAATATGTGTATGTAAATATATGTATTTAAATACAATTGAATAGTTCACAGTATCAGTATAATCATTACAATGCAAGGGTTAGATTAATTACATGTTTGTACTTAACCTGTCCTATGACTTCAACATTGGGGATGTCAGTAGGAAATTAGTTTGGGTTTTGGTGAGGGTAGTTGTTAAAACTTCTGCTCATTAAATCACTTATATTTGTTTTCTGAATTAGAAGTTGTGGGTTAGAGTAACAAACTAATTAGGAAGTGGACGTAGGGGGGAGGGGTAAAAGGATTCGCACTATTTTTTATAAATTTTTGAAGAGAATAAAATACTTTATTTAAATGTAGTCCTATTTTATGAGACAGATAACACAGATACAGTGAAACATCATGTAACAATTACCTTGACATTTCATCCATCTGTTTCTCCTTGGCTAGTAGTCTATCTCGTAACACTGCTATCTCTGTTAAACCTTCTGTATGACTCTCATCACTCATCAGTCCTGTTCGTGCTTGCAGCTTTTCTATCTCAGCTCGCAATTCTTAAACAAAGCAACATGTATTACTTGCATAAGTAAAAGTACTAATACAGAAAACTTGAAAGATACTTTGCAACCATTTTTCTATTGATTTGTCTACAACAGTGTGTAGGTGGATTTAGGGGTGAAACCTGAGGGTCCAGATACGGTGTGCTTGAACCATAATTGGATATAATTAAGAAAAGAAAAACAATCAATATATAAAGTGAAAATACACACTCCACACTTTCTTGACAATCTTTTTTTCATATTATAATTTGGTCATAACGGAACACACCCACTTCACTCTGAAATCTTTAAAATATCCTTAGACACCCCCTTAAAAATGTCTGCATCCACAGATAAAGTGAATTAACTTTTGTGAAGATATGGAAACATCACAGGTGCAGACATTTATTGTTTTCACTAAACATCACAGACTGCTTTGTGCAGATGGTTTTAAATATGTTATCACTTTTGCAGTTTTGTATATTCTTGTTGATTAATTAAAATTTAACAGTATACAAAGTAAAACATTTTAAATTACTGTAAAAAGAAAATTGTATTAAGATGCCACTTGTCTTAAGTGGACATTTTCATCACTCCCACGAGTGGCTATATAAGAATGATTTGATAATCTGTGATTATACCTCTGATAATCCTGGCCTTCGGATCTTCGTTGATGCGTACAACATTCACAATTGATCTAGCCTGCTTGGCATATTTGGAAATCAGTCAAGGCAATAAACGTTATTATCAGTGGATATTTTAGGGGTAGTTCACGGTTATCAGTATTTTCCTACTTGAACAGAATCCAATTTTCAGACACCTTTCCCCATCCCTAAATTAATAAATGTGTAAAAAAGTTGATTCTCAAGATATTTCAAACAACATTTAATGATTAATTTAAATTTCTGTGCTGACCATGACTCCTGCTAGAGCATACAATTTCAATAAATAGGAGTATGTTAAAAGCCCCTTATAAGAAAACAAATTTGAATAAAATATGACAAAACAAACACAGAAGACCTTTTACCGTGGAAATAGAAAAAAAGGTTTTAAAACAAATATTACAGATTTTCATTTTCTGAAATGAAAAATTACAATATGAATAAAAAATACAAAGCAGATGCAAAACTAAATATGTTTTCTACTGTGTCAAGTATCTGAATTATATGTCTTCTTTAAGTAAAATTGAAAAAGGATATCTCAGTGTGCTGAGTGTTTCATCTATGTGCTGGTGGACAGGACTGATAGTTGCAATCATTGCCGTCTTCGAGTTCCCTCCCAGGCTCTCCTTGAGTAACCTGCAAGTCACATAACATTATTAAACACAATTAAAACTGAAACATTAGTGTACTCTTGCAAACTGCACCCAACAATCAAGAAGGTGTCTAGATGAAAAATACATAATAAGACTAAAATATTTAGTGTAAACAAGTTAAAAAGAAGTTTAATGCAGATATACTATTTTCAAAAAACAATATACATATAATACAATAGAATTAAATATCTGCATATTGTAATCTGGTTCACAGTAATTCAACTGGTTTATGAAAATTGCTCTTACTCATACTTTTTTCCCATCTATATTGCATGTGTACAGAATTGTTTTAAATAAAAACAATAATAAAGAACCATGACTATGAACACCAATATGTGTAACTATAACCCAAAAAGGTTGATCTGGTTTCAAAAATCAAAACTAAATGTTAAAACACAACAGAGATCTAACCGCAGAAGTTCAAATCATCACTTCTGGATATGTAACCAAACAGTAAATAAGTAACTAATGAAACAGTTCTTACCATGTGAGGACAGAATCTCTGTATGGGATGAATATTTTACGTTTCTTACTAGTCGTAATAGACTGTTCAGATAGGAGTGAGATTACTTTACCAAGCGTCATCAGAGATTTGTTGATGTTGGCACCCTCCTGAGAACAAAATAAAACTACATGACATCACTAAGACAAATTTTCAATATCGTAGAGCTAAGAGAGCTTAAAAAATATGGGCCCTGGGCTCAGCAACTCAAAGTAAATAGAAGGCTTATAATAGATCCAACAATAATGAACGAGTAATTGTTAAGTTTGCTTTGAGCTACAAGGCCCTTTCTTGTCAAACTTTAAACTGAAAGCTGATGTTGAGACTTTATTGCAGGACCCAAACTGAACAGCAGATTAATCCATGTACATAATGGGAAGATGTTTGAGAAGAACTCACTCTAAGACGTTCGCCCGATGTCTGCGCTTGAGACTGTCGTTCACTGCCAGCTAGATCCACCAGATTAATCTTGCTGTTAACTGAACTGTCGTGATCTTTACCCTCCAGTCTTTCAGTCTGAAACACAGAAACTAACTGAGGTACTCATATAAAACTAAATTAAAACAATGGCTTTCTATATAATTATTTAAAATACAATCGTAATAACATTTTATATATTATTAATATCATTATCTAAAATGCTTACATTTCACCAAGATTATGAAATACAAGACAGACTGCATTAGGAACATGCACTGAAATGTTCATCCACAGATTCAAAGATGTCCCACAATTTGTTGACACACATATAGGTTGTAGCACTTATAATTTCTGAGAAACATAGCTAATGTAAAAACTTTAATATACCAACAAACCAAAATATAAAAATGTTTCATTAAAAAAACATATATAATAATTTAAAAAATATCTATGTCTTGTGTTATCAGTGGTAAGACAGAAAAAAAGATAAAATAAAGAAGCTATTTGTCAAGTTTGTTTTTAAACTCACTCGAGTCTGAGTCATCACAATAGTAAAGACAGAGTGGGATCGACTACTTTTGTCATTCATTCCAGTTGCTGCAGTTGCCCGGTTCTTGTTACCAAGTGTGATCCAGCCCTGTAGAAAAATATAATTATTTAGAAAAATAAGAAACAAAAATGAAAGTTGTCTAATTCTTGTTACCAGTTGCTAAAAATAAAATAAAAAAATATTGTGCAGGAAAACATACAGTAACCTTTTCTTTTTAATGAGAAACATACAGCCCTGAAAGACAATATAGTAAAAAAGAAAGAAAAGAAAGTGAAATGTTCAAATGTCCAATCTTTCGGCTTGTAAAAACGTAGATCTAAAATTTGACAAAAGGTGTATACTATAAAGGAATGGAGACATGCATCCCTGGAACGTTTATTTACTTAAAGACACTTGTTGCTCTCCACGAAACCGATTAAAGCCTCAAACTTTTGTATCACTTGCTAGTGACAAATTCTGTCTTGATTGTCACAACAATATAAACAATACATAAACCAGATGTACACAGGCCAGCTATTTCTTGGATGCTATGTATAAAACAATCCTTTATAGCAGAAAGTTGAATTGTTCCAGTCCATTTCCTGGCTGGGTTTGGTGTCTTGTTACATAATTTCAGTAGACATCTTGCTCTCTTCTTTCCTGTGTTATCAGCTGTTGACAGTTCAGCTTGGATTAATTGTAAACAAAAATCCTTGGCCAGCTCTGGCAACAGTGATTTTACAGAGACCAACAAGTGTCTTTAAATGGTTTCCAATTAAACTAAGGTGGGGAGAGAGATAACTCTAGCTGCACACAAAAATAAACATGTAAGGCAGGGTATGAAAAAACATAGAAAAGTCAGCTCCACTAGTTATATTGAAAAAACTACACAGATAGCCTGCAAAAATGTCCAGCTAGTCCAATGTAAATTTATTCTGGACTGGTTTAAAATTTGAAAATTTTGGTACCTGACAGAAGGGGTTTTCTTTATTATCAATAAATAAGTTAGCGTCCTTAAATACAATCAAGAAATACTGGCGACAGGACCACAATTAACAGGACAAACAGAAAGTTTAAAGATATATGTGTATGTCCCATCTATTTAGTATCAGTGGAAACCTAAAACAAAATACCAGTTTATTACCTCCACATCTTCAAATGAATTCACAACGAAAGTAGAAAGTCCCTCTACATATGGGCCAAGAACAGGATGTTCTCGAACTTTTAGCTGAAATACAGAATCTTTTGTGAAGTAACATTCATATATTGCAAATGTGTAAGTATATTTCATAAAACATTCAATTAAAATAAGCATTTTTTAATAAATTTGAAATTTCTTATAATTTATCACTCCATAACTAGAAATGGTTTAACAAAGAAAAAGAAGTCAATCTATCATATATGGATTATGTTTCTTTTAAGCATTCAGTGACATGAAATAATTGTTTGTACAACCAACCGTAGCCTTTTTCCCTCCTTTGTCTTTTGACGAGGCCAACAAGTCATGGATCTTTTCATTGTAGATTTCAAAGAAGCTGATCTCCACAGCTATCTTCACCTGTAATACGTTATACTACTCAATGAGAAAAGAAAAACTGTTAAAAGCAGAAATGATTATCAGCAAATCAGTTATACATCATGAAAAAACACACACACACACATATATATATATATATATATATAACGACACCATTTCATAAATGTTTTAAATATCCAGACTTTTTTTTAATCAGCCTTTAAAACTGGTGGCAGCTATCAGTAATTCAGAGTGAGATCAAATAGTCATTGCCAGCTGACTAAAGATAAAAGTCTATAGGTGAGATTGGAATCAGACAAACTGACTGAAGCAAATAATCTATAAGTGAGATAAAAATGAGTCAAATTGCCATTAAAAGCTGACTGAAGCAAATAAGTCTATAGGTGAGATCAAAATGGGTGAAATATCATTGCCAAGTAAAATAGGAAACTGTACACAAGGGAGATCAGAATGAGTAAATAGGTTAGTGCCACATAAAAGTTTTAGATTGAACTGTAAACAACATGTAATAAATATATGGTTAGAGTTAATTTTTAATCCTGTTTTAATGAAGATATCAAAGTGTTATTAAACAGACCATTTTCTTGTCCCTGGAATGTTCGACACGAGAAAACAGCTCTTCACAGAATCTTGGGATGATGCCAACCTCTGTCCCATGACCCATCATACTGAAATAAGAAGTAAACTTAACATCTATCAGAAAACATTGTCAACCCTTATAACATTAAATAAATAATGATTATAACAAAAATACCCAAAACAATGGCATTGGCAGTTATTTAAAATTTAAAACAAAAATATTCATGTTAATAACATTAAGGAAATATTCCATACATGCTAATGATTCCCAAATAATGATTTTCTGTGAAAATCCAAATATAAAAAGGAAAGGAATATTTGTTTAATGAAATAAATGCACATTGTATAATTCGCATGTATGGTTTGACACCTGGTCTACATACAAAAACATGATTTCACTATATACATGTACAACAAAAAGTATGATGCTTTTTTGTGCATATGGTTTGTACAAATAGGAAATTGTGAATGACAATAACTATCTACCACCCATTTCATGTATGTTAATGTTCCACGTATATTTATAATATTTAGGTAACTGACAAATAATCTCACCTGTAACTCTTTCCACTGCCTGTCTGTCCATAAGCAAACAGACACGTGTTGTAACCTTCAAATGCCTTTGCCAATAAGGGCTTAGCTAACTGATTGTACACATAACTCTGGCTGGCAAACTCTCCATGTACCTTGTCACATGACCAAAATGAAAAGTCATAAGTAAATCGATGAATATTACCACTGTCACTCGTCACTGTTGTCTCGTTGCCACACATTGAAACTGCATTGTGCATACTGAGATCGGAAAGCTCTCTGAACAAAAGATAATCATTATAAAAATTAGATAGTCACAACAGACTCTTCCCTAAAAATGAAAGTCGAAATTTCAGCAGGCTATTAATTACATGAACATGCAGGGAATATTTTGTTCTTTATCGCATCAAGAATTGATGTATGCAAATTTCAGAGATTATTATACAATTCTATTACACAAAATTAGCAATTGATAATTCATTTATATTGATTACCAAATGTCATTAATAAAAAAAATGTCAATATAAATATTTTTTAAAATTAGAACCTAAAGAAAAGAAAATGAAATTATTGTTTAATGACAACAAAGCACAGAAATGTTGGTTGTAATTCAGTGGTATGTACCAAGTAAATTAAAAAGCAGAGTAAACCCTGATTATGCAATTATATAAAATGCAATACCATACACAAATATATTCCACATTTAACGTACACTTGTATATATATATGAACAAACCTCTGACTTGGAGGTCTGACACGAACAGCTACAGTGATACTGGTACAGTCATCTTCTTCATCCATGTCTGTGGTGTCTTCGTAACTGAGATCGAACTTCCTAGGTGTTTCCATCTGTACAACCCGATAGCAATCCGGTGTGTTAAACATCTTGCTTTCCAGAGTGTGGCGTCGGCATTTTGTAGGTGTGCCTGTTGGGGTTCGAAAGTAGTCACTTGTCAGTGTTAGACTGCTGGGGTTTTGGTCACCCGATGACCCGTCAGGTCTGTGACCATCTGCTTTCATTGTGGTTACTGGTGTACTGGAAAGGTCTGAAGGATCTGTTTGCAGTTTCAAGTTCTTCTTTGCATCTGGTTTGTTATTACCAACTTTAAGGGCAGCGATATGGTCAAGCTTAATTTTGCCTGTTGATTGTGTACCACCTATTGATGTCTCAATCACATCCTCATCAAATGTCACAGATTTTAGACATGCTGGTGATGGCTGGCTGTTTCCTTTCACTTTCTTAGTCTCCATAGCCATATTTTATTCTGTGTCTGCACATCCACATGTATAGTTATTTTCAAACACCAATACTGTACCCTAGAAAGAAGGTTTTTTTTAATGTACGTTTATATTATATTAAACATAAAAAAGTAAAGTTTGTTTTATTTAATGACGCCTCTAGAGCACATTGATTTTTATCTTATCATTGGCCATTTGACATCAATCGTATGGTTATTCTGACATGTATTTAGAGGAAACCTTCTGTCGCCACATAGGCTACTCTTTTCCGATAAGCAGCAAGTTTTTTTTTATATGCACCATCCCACAGACAGGACAGCACATGCCACTGCCTTTGATGAACCAGTTGAGTTGTGGACCACTGGTTCGAATGGAAAATAGCCCAACTGCAAATGGGTCCACTGAGAAGGATCGATCCGATGACAGACAGGTTCACAGGCAGACACGCTACTGTTTGAGCTACATCCCACTCCTATATTAAACATGTACATACATACATGTGGATTGTCTAAATCAGATTCACCAGGGATAAACTGACACAGGCACATATCTAAACTGGTAATGTATAAATATCTATATGTGTCATGGTAGAAACTGGAATTAGGTAGAATCTGACATTCTACCAGTAGAGACTGGAATTCTACTTTCTACCGGTAGAATCTGAGATTCTATTAGCTCTGATACAACAGATCTGACAAAGAAAAACATACAAAAAAACAATACTGATATTAATGTCTGTAACATTAAAATAAAGATGTCTAATATGAGTACATTCTTTTCTTAGCAATTCCTGAACTTTGCAAAATGTTTGTATTAATGGACAGGACAAAATAAATCAATAATTAATGTTTCTGGGACAGATTTACAGAATGAACATTAAAGTTTGTTTTATTTAATGATGCTTCTAGAGCAATTGATTTTTATCTTATCTTCGGCTATTGGACGTCAATCATTTGGTCATTCTCGACTACCAAATGAAATGCCGGTTTTTAAATAAATTAATATTGATCAGCATTTTTTTGTTGTATGTTGTTCTATACACAAACTCTCTTACTGATTTCATTCAGAACCGAAAGAATCTTAGATAAAAAATAACTTAATATATATTTAAATAAGTTTTATTTTTCTTGTATGTTTTTCTTTGTCAGATCTGTAGTATCAGAGCTGGTAGAATCTCAGATTCTACTGGTAGAAAGTAGAATTCCAGTCTCTACTCGTAGAATTATAGACTATTTTAACCTCTATTTTCCTAAATTAAATGTCAAGATAATAAACATTCAGTCAAGCCAATATGTTGATTAAAATCGCTATTCAGTATCACCCAGTTTTATATAGAAAAAGTTAACAAATAGTTTTTACTTTCACAAATTAGAAAATAAGTTAATAATCCACATTTTAAATTTATTGATGCGTAAATTTTATGTATTTCTAATGCCTTATGAGAAATTTTTAAATAAAAAAAAAAATAATTCCATAATTTTAAACTAACAATTAACATAGTAACAAATTGAATTTTAAAAATTATTTGTATTGTTGTCTACAAATAGTTTGACCCTTCCAAAAAATACACTGTATCTTGATACATTCACATATTGACATAACACTGATTGACATTGTTACTGTAACTTGTAAACATGTGTAACACTAACATTGACTTCAAATTTGATTATCAATGATATATCATTAAGTGATTAACTTGATGCTGTTACAGTGACAGTCTTAGTGTTAATGTTGATATTTTATGTTTTCCTCTGATGTCATCGAATGATGGCCACGAGTGTAACAAAGTTCTGTTATGTATACAATACACACTGAATTCAATTCATCAACCTACCCAAAGAATATTATCTAGAACTTGCGTAAATCATTTTAAAAACGCTCCAAATACTATTTGAAAAGCCCTCCATTAATAAATAAATAAAAAGCACTTCCGCTAAAAACGAAGAAATGATTGGCTTGTTCGTTTGGAGTTGTAGTACTCGCCTACGAAACGAAAAACAGAAAACAGTTAAAGGTATAGTCCCACGAAATTTAAGGGTCTTTGTGGTCTAAATACTAGTATTGATTACTAATAAAAACATGCATTTATTATACTAGATATCCTTTTCATATCACGCAAGACATTTTAATTGAATCATGGTATAGGGAATTCCATGTTGGGTAGATCGATATTTTTTTTCACATTTATAAGTTTCGAATTTCAAGATCGGAACTCCTCGTGACACGAAATAATTTGGTACGAAATGTTTTGGCAGCTACAAATGTTTTTGCAGCTACAAAAATATTTAGAAGTTTTAAAATAACGACTAACGGGGGTGTACCCGTCACGTGACTCGAAATATATACGTCACACCTTCAAAAAAAAATAACACGTTATTTTTTCGATTTGTCTGTGAGCATAATCCATTATTATTTTTAAAATATTGATAATAATCGAGATGCGGTGGTTATGTAAGTAGTTGAATGAAGTATTTCTATGGACAAATCAAATGTTTATATTT
>JAULBS010079261.1:0-19503 GCA_032355785.1 Symmetromphalus regularis | reverse complement strand
CATATGCAGTTTGGGCTATTTTCCGTTCCAACCAGTAGTCCACAACTGGTTTATCAAAGGCCGTGGTATGTGCTGTCTTGTCTGTGGGACGGTGCACATAAAAAAATCCCTTGCTGCTTATCGGAAGGAGTAGCCTATGTGGCGGCAGCGGGTTTCCTCTAAATACATATGTTAGAATCACCATATGTATGACGTCCAATAGCCGATGATCAGATAAAAATCAATGTACTCTAGAGGCGTCTTTAAATAAAAGAAACTTTTTTTCAAGCTATGGTTGATATTGTTTTAGATTTGGAGTCTGGTTGAGATGATAAAACTCACTATCTCTATCATGTCTTCTTTAAAAAGTTGTAGCCATATTTGGATTTTAAAATATACCATACTACAGTGTGTGGTAAGCATTTAACGGTTTTTTGGGGGGTGGGGAGTGGGTGGGAGAATGGGGGTGCCCCAATCATACAATTGGGGAGGGGCGTGGGGACCAGGCAAACAAAAAGTTTTTCACACACAAAAAATCTATAAAATTATTCGTTTATAGATTAAAAATATTTCTTCAAAAACCAACTTAGGGGTCATACATTTTTGTCATAATTTTCACGAGCGTATAAAACGTACATTGGGGGGGGGGGGGAGGAGGGGGAAAGATTTAAAGGGATATGTACGCTTTTCAAAATAATAAAAAATTACTATAATACTATTTCGAAATATTTTTTTTTCCTCTTCAGTTTGTACGCTTTTTCATGGTCCGGAAACAGAGTACTTTTAAAAATGGATGACCCTTTACTCACCAACGGGTATCATCAAACAAAATATTTTTATTTTTTTAATGATTCTCTCTGAAGCGAGTTGAGTGCGTTATGTTGAGAACACGTGGTGTTGATTAACCTTTCTTTATCAGTTTATCTGGTTTTCTCGGAAAGAAAGTCTTCACGTTGATGCATGAGATAGGTAGTACTGCGGAATTATAAAGCATAAACTGACAGCGGGGCGGATAGATGCATTTCACAGTCCATTGCGTCTGCGTGTTCTTTGTGTTTCCCGTTTACACGCCGCTGTGGCGATAACGCTACAAAACACCCCAACGCTAACGGTACAGAACACCTTCAGCTGGATTAACAAAACAGATCACTGTGAATTTAACTTCCAGATTTCATTTGTGTTATTTTGAGGTTACTGTCGTTCCCCTGGACGTTTTCACTCGCCTAGCAAAGTAAGATACAGTTCTGTATGACCCTTACAGGATGCCCTCCAATATTACAGACGTGCAAACGAGAACCATTTTAGGTGATGACCAGGCACGACGGAACAGGAGGGGGTCTTCGGGCTCTCCAATAATTCTGAATATAAAAACTTTACTAGATGTGTGTGTGTATGCGTGTGTGTGTGAGTGAGTGAGAGAGCGAGAGAGAGAGAGAGAGAGAGAGAGAGAGAGAGAGAGAGAGAGAGAGAGAGAGAGAGTATTGCCGTAGTTAATGCAAATAACATCAAGTACTTTGTGCATAGATCTGTCGCCCCCCCCTTCCCCATGTTCACTTGCTTCCGCCGTGCCTGATAGCGTATATAAAATCTGTTTAGTTTGATTTATAATCTTTTTGTCATGTGTATGTACACAAAGAAAACAAGTATCGAATAAGAATTAAAGGTACAATCAGTGCCGTGTTACCCATAAGGCTGATTAGGCTCAAGCCTAGGAGCCTGTCATTTTTTTTACTGAGACACTGTTACCATACAGGGACCACGTGTGAGCCTTTTTCTTTACACATTAATGTTTGCCATTGTAACCAAAATCTGATATAGAGTTTGTACCACCCCACTCCAAAAGTCGTTCCTACGGGCCTGTCTAGTGGTGTGGTTAAACAAACTCTAGCTCAAACGGTAGCGTGTCTGCCTGGAAATCGGTTGGTCGTCGGATCGATCCTTCTCAGTGGACCCATATGCAGTTTGGGCTATTTTCCGTTCCAACCAATGTTCCACAACTGGTTTATAAAAGGCCGTGGTATGTGCTGTCCTTCTGTGGGACGGTGCATATAAAAATCCCTTGCTGCTTATCCGAAGGAGTAGCCTATGTGGCGGCAGCGGGTTTCCTCTAAAGACATATGTCAGAATGACCATATGTATGATGTCCAATAGCCGATGATAAGATAAAAATCAATGAGCTCTAGAGGTGTCGTTAAATAAAACAAACTTTACTTTTTTCCCCGAGGACGAGTTGAAGTCCTGTGTCGAATATCTGCATGTTACTCCTCTATATCGTCTGTTGGCCTTAGTCTAAATACAAATAATGATTGGTTGAAATTTGTCCTACAACCTGTTTAAACATCCATCATCAAAATATTTGTTGATAAATTTTGACAAGACCTTTGACTTCTGTACTTTAATCTTTTGGCCTTGCATACAAAGAAACATTGATTGAGAGAAGTTAATGTTTGCCACAGAGCAGGGCCCAGTTATTCAAAGCATTGTTAAGTTAACAATGGAGTAGATGAATATTTCTCTTTAAAATATCTTCGTAGAAAGTTCAAATATATTTCCACTGCAGGTAGTAATTAAAAAAAGTTTCTTATCCTCATGACTGTTCACTAATGAAACATATTTTGCAGGAATGTAGGAATTAAAAAATAAAAAGTTCTAGGTATATTTTGATTATACTGAACCCTAAGGGTCAGTTTCATGTGTCTGGATTTTATAACACTGAGTTATATCAAAACCTTTGGTTAAAATTGGTTTACAAAACATGCTGAAAACCTAAAGAAAAACCAGATTGACTATGTTTAGACAAGCAATACACATAATTTTAGTTTGATGTCAGCCTATGATTCTCAAAACCTAAATATGTGAAATGCACACACATATAGCCCATGGTTTAATCGAGGTTTAATCTGTAGGTTTCTACAACCTTTTGATTACCCAGAGACATGAAATTGGCCTTAAGGATTTACAGAAATAATTACAAACATACAGGAAGTACTGTGACAGTCTCTCATTTTGGATACTACATTCTACAGAACAAAGAAACAAATGACATTTTTTTCATCCATTAATTTCCTATATAGTCCAGGAGCCAAGGCCTGATTTTAGGTCAGACCCAGCACTGTAAGTTAAAGTGGGTTTTTTGATGATTTTGGTAGACTGGGTTAACCCTTTTGTGTTGGAAGTGCAAAATCAAAAATTGCTTTAAAGTTGGGGGTAAGGAAAACAAAAGGTCCTTTAAAACCATTGTTATAGAAAATAATAAATCATGCGACCCCTCAAAATTTGGGTCTTGGTGAGCTCTTTATAATGAAAGGTGTTATATGCAAATAGGTTCAATAATTAGGTTACCAGAGGTCAAAAGGTTAGCAATGTTTGGCCTTGTCCAAAATCTTGACTACTGTTATAAACAGCCTTATGTAGGCCGTGAACAAACCTAAATTGTCACTTTTACACCCGAATCTGTTTGATTAGACATCCTGCTATGATTTTAACCCATTTATATTGAAATATATTGGAAAATGACCACCCTGTAGGAAACAAAAGACACCCTATGTCAAAAAAGTGACTTTAACTTTAACTCACGATATAAGCCCTCGGCACCCGGACTAATATCAGTGTTGTTTGTAAAGAAATTCATTGTGTATTTGTTTGTCTTTCAGATGATGAACACAGTTCAAAAGGATCTCATCCACATAATGAATCTGGTTACCATAGTCACAACAGCCAAGATTCGTATGATCAAAACCATTCAGGTCTGGATTCCCACAACAATGCCATTAATGACTCTAAAAGAATTGGCCCCAACACTCAGTTAAACAATACAGATGGGATGTCAAGTAATCAAAGATGGCTCCTCTACAAAATGAGACACTCTATACCAGTCGACAAGCCTGAGCCAGAACCGCAGAAACCTAGTCTGCCTAGTCCAGCCACATATGGTGATAGTATAGCTGATCGAAAGGACAAATTGGGTGAGGACCAGAATGCAAACATACCAGCTAAAAAACCATTTTCTGTTAGTGACGGCAGTGTTCAGAGTGCTAAGAACAAATTTTCAAAAATAAAGGATGAATTACCAATCAAAATGCAGCAACCTTCCCAACGTCAGGGTGATTCTAGTGGTTTGATTGGTCGAGCTAAAGAAGGGCTTACGAAAAAAAGTTGTACAAAACCGGAGACAATATTGGAACAGGATTCAAAGAAAAGTGAGAGTGAGATGCAGTGGGACAGGATACAGCGGCGCATGAAGCGTCCTCTCAAAATAAAGGATATGGACTTCACTGATCTCAAGGATACCGATGATGAGGATGTTTTTGCTCCTGCAAAACCTTTATTTGATGTGAACGGTGACTTACCTCCGCCACCACCGCTTGGTGGATTCCCCCCTCCCCCTCCTCCTCTCAATGGTGTGCCTTTACCACCTCCACCCCCAGGGGAACTGCCTCCTCCCCCACCTCCACCAGGAATGCCTTTAGGACTACCAATGGCAGAGGAATCAAACTTACCTCCACCCTTAGGATCAAATTTGCCAAAAAGCAAAAAGACTGTGCGTTTGCATTGGCGTCCTTTGCAAACCATTACTAGTCCTGCATTAAAGGGAGATACAATTTGGAAACAACTGGTGCCAGTGAAACTGGATGTGGAAAAGTTGGAACATCTGTTTGAGTCACAAGTGAATGAGATGAAAACGAAGGTTAGTAATTGTTTGTATTGCAGTTTTAAATTAGTTTTTTTTAATGACGCCTCTAGAGCACATTAATTTTTATCTTATCATCGGCTATTGGAAATCAATCATATGGTCATTCTGACATATTCATTTTAAAGGAAACCCACTGCCGCCACATAGGCTACTCTTTCCGAAAAGCAGCAAGGGGTCTTTTATATGCACAGCCCCATAGACAGGATAACACATACCACAGCCTGATGGACCAGTTGTGGATCACTGGTTGGAATGGAAAATAGCCCAAACTGCAAATGGATCCACTGAGAAAGATCGATCCAATGACCAACCAGTTCACAGGGGGACACTCTCCCGTTTGAGCTACATCCCGCTCTCATATTGCAATGATGAGAGTTCACCTGAGATGGTTGGGTTGTAGGATCAAACCACTTTGGTGAACTTCTCTAATTTTGTTTTCCCAACCAAAGCCCCATGAATGGTATATCAAAGGCTGTCGTATGTGCTGTCCTGTCTGTGGGTAAGTGCATATAAAAGATTCCTTGCTGCTGATGAAAAAATGTAGCTGGTTTCGTCTAACTACTTGTCAAAATTACCATGTTTGATATCCAATAGATAGTGATTAAAAAAAACAATGTGTTTGTTAAACAAGAAACAAACATTTTTGAAGAGATTAAAATTCCCGATTTATCAAGGCATTCTGTAATAATTTCAGTTTTTAGAATGCAGAATAAAGCACCTAATTCAAAAGAAAAACAAAGGCCAGTTTACACGCAGATCCTTTCACTCTGGTTTGGAACTGATGCTAATATGAAAATTCCTTTGCTTCAGCTATATATGCACCTTAACTGATTTAGTGAATCATTGAGTATATTTTATGCTGTAATAAGGGTATGCTACTAACCTAAATAAGTGGAATTATGTCCCCTGACATGATTTATTTGAATGAGTCATAATCCTCTCAACTTTTTCTTTTTTATGTGTAATTTAAGTTTCTATTATTACTAGTAATACAGAGGTCAATATTAAAAATACTGATTGCATTGCATACTTTTTTATTATAACTATATAGATTTTATGACCATAGTATAAAGAATGTGCTTTTATTTATTAGTTATCCAACTGACTGAAGTATTTGACAATTGATCACAAAATTTAATTTAGTGAACATGATAAAAGAATGAAGTCATTTTGAGTGCTATAAGAACTTTCAATTGATTTTAATTTTTATTCTCATTTATTATGCCTGGGAGATATGTTAATAATTTAATTATTTTTCTTTCTGATTTATTATGCGGGAGATATGTTAATAATTTAATTATTTTTCTTTCTGATTTATTATGCTGGGAGATATGTTAATAATTTAATTATTTTTCATTCTCATTTATAATGCTGGGAGATATGTTAATAATTTAATTATTTTTCTTTCTGGTTTATTATGCTGGGAGATATGTTAATAATTTAATTATTTTTCTTTCTCATTTATAATGCTGGGAGATATGTTAATAATTTAATTATTTTTCTTTCTCATTTATTATGCTGCGAGATATGTTAATTATTTTTCTTTCTGATTTATTATGCTGGGAGATATGTTAATAATTTAATTATTCTCTCCATGCATGCTAGTTTCTATATTACGATGTTTGACGAAGAATTTCACATCACCATCACCGATGGATTTACCTCTCTTATTATCTCATTAAAATTGGTGTATTTTTTATTGTTTAGATGTTTATAAAACTTTTGAATGTTTAAAAAATAATGCATATTTGTCTTTCTTTTCATATGTTCGTTGGTGCCTTGGCCATGAATCTTTAACATGCATGTTAACATTGTTTTAACAGGAAGTGGTAAGCGCTTAATGTATATTTTAATTAATTCATATAGCTGTTGGGCATTTATCATTAAGTATTTGGTAATAGTTTTTTTTCTTTTACTGTTCTTTATGATTTTTGTTGTTCTCAGAAATGTTTGATTCGTTTGGTTTATGTTCAGACTTCGAAATTACTCTCAATATTAGAGATTTTTGTTTTTAAATTTACTTTAAAAAACATTTCTAAATTAATTGCATCTACTTGTAAATTATTAATGACAATTAAAGCAGAGGAAATCAACAAGGCCAAACTGCCCCTGTTGATTTATTATGCTGTAATAAAGGGACACTACTAGCCTAAATAAGTTTGGAATTATATCCCTTGACATGAGCAGACGCTTCTGAGAACTTAGACTTTTGTTAATGTCCAAAGCTTTTAGATTTGTCAGTTTTGTTTAGAAATGTATATAGATGCAGTTTTGTAAATTTGTAGTATTTAGATTACTCCTGGTAAATTAACTGAGATTGGGTAGACATGTTTACTGTTAAATGTGCTGTAGTTGTTGTTTAAATATTTCTACAGTAAATTGTTTAAATAATATTTCTATAGTAACTGTTGTGTAAATAATATTTCTTGAAAACTTGTTTAAATAGTACTTAACTATTTAAATGACTGAATTTGGTGGCATGATGTCAGTTCCTACTAAAGAGACATGTTAAAATTTGTTTATTTAAATTATTGCTAATAACTTATTGGTCACAGATATATGATTTTGTCATGGGTCTGTACAGTGTATTTCCAAAAATCTCAGAAGAAAACAGACAAATTTTCTTGTGATATGTTCATAAGAAACATAATATGCTATTTCATGTAATATATTACAAATTATGATATTTTATATACACATTTAATACATTTTCATTTTGAGATAATAAAAAAAAGTGATTTTGTCTGTTATTGGCATAATTACAGATGTGCAACAGAGGATGTAAATTTTAAACATTAATCTGTGACCAAATGCCTTTTATTGATTAGCTCCTCGTTAGACCTTTATCAGATATTTGTGGACTAATATTTTTCCACTCACCTAATATCTTGCTAATGTTCTTGGTTTTCTTTCCCTTTTTTATTTTTCCACCATCTCTGCTTTGTTTGCTCTTTTTTAACTGTAGACCCAGCTCAAGTTTGTTAGTCATGCCTGAAGCAATCAAACTATCCATGTGTTCATCCATCTACCTATCTACATTCATCTACCTATTCATACATCACTCATTCATTCATTTATCCATCTTTTGTTTCATCCAACCCCCTACCCCCTCCCTTTCCATTCATCCATGTGCTTTACTCATGTATCCATCCACACAGTCATTCATTCATTCATCCATCTACCCATCCACCTATCCATCCATCTATTTATTCATTATTCCACCTACCTCTTCTTTCCATCCATACATTTTCTTATTAACTCATCCATCCATCCATCCATCCATCCATCCATCCATCCATCCATTCATTCATTAATTCACTGACTCATTCACTCACTCGTCAACACCTCCATCCATCCTTCCCTCCATTTCAAGGTACCTGGCTTCTTACTTTCCAAAATCCTGGTTGGCTTCCAAGTCTCTCCATGTGTTCCAGTGCATGTCAATAGTGTTTACTTACAACATGTGTTAAAACTAATGTGACTTGACCACTGTTTCACAGAAACAAGACAACACTGGCAAGAAAGAGATCACAGTCTTAGGTCCAAAGAGATCTAATGCCATCAACATTGGTCTCACCGTCCTCCCACCTCCCAGAACCATAAAGGCAGCCATCTTGAAAATGGATGTTTCAATCATCAATAAGGAAGGAATAGAGGTAATTTCCGGGGTTTTAAGATGAACCATGTTAATAGAATTTTTTTCTTAATTTACAAGTGGATATAACCACATATAGTGGTCAAACTTTGGTGTTTGGGAGGCACAGCAATTATTGTCTTGGAATCCTGAGAATCAAGAGGGCTCCAAGGTAATTTTGAGAACACATGAGCAAGCCTGGAAATAAGTGGCTGGTCAAGGACATTGACCAGTACAAATTTGTCATTTTAGAAGATTTGACAGTCACAAAGTTATTTGTGTCGACCATTTTGTCCAAGACTCGTATTTTAACTTTTAGTAAAAATAACATTTCTGTTAAAGTCAGCTTCATGCAGCTTGTGTCTGTTTAATAAATTGTGAAGAATTAAATAATAAAAAGCATATTCCATAAAAACTAGATGGTGTATTTTGTTTGAATCATTCATATTAAATTGTGTGTCAGGAACATTTTTTTTTAATGTCCAGCACAAATTAACTGATGCTGGACATTTTGGTCAGCTCAACTAAAATAATTATTTCCAGGCCTGCATGAGGGTCACCACAACAAATGTGAGTTTCCTATGGAGCAAGAAGGGAAAAAAGGAAATAGTGCCTTTATTAGAAGTGAAATTGAGAGGGCATTGTGCAAAGAGACACATAAATTGCATATTTAGTGTACTTTTAGACATTGATACACTTTTATGCAATATTGTTAGGAACTTAATTTTTGGGGGGGTTTGGTCTCCTTGTGTCTAACGCATGTACATTGTACATGTATTTATTAAATGTAAAAAAGTTTTTCTTTTCTTTTTTTTCTCAAATTAAAAGTCATATGGACCTAGCAGATTTTGTGAAAACACTCATCAGTTGTGTTTCCCATTTCATTAGCCATCCATAATTAAATAAATCTGAGGATAATAAAAATGTCAGATAAAACATAAATTAACTCATTGTTTGTGTGATTTTATCAATATCTTTAGACTTTTTTTATTTTTTTTTATTATTATTATTTTTTTTTAGAAAATTCTGAGCACCATGATTCCAACTGAGGAGGAGAAATCCAAGATTCTGGATGCGCAGATGGCCAATCCAGACATCCCACTCGGCACAGCGGAACAGTTTCTACTCACATTGTCGTCAGTGAGCGAGCTCATGGCTAGACTCAAGTTGTGGTTGTTCAAACTCGACTATGAGAACATGGAGCAGGTAATGTAGGAATAATTTCTACAGATGCAATGTACAGTAGTGGATAAAGCTTTTTCAAAGGCAGTCATAGAAACTAATGCTTGCCCCCTCACCTGAGGCAAGTTAAAATTTGCTGTGGGCAAGTAAATCCTTACAGACCTAGACCCCCGAGCCAGTAGATATTTTTTCCAATCTTGTATCAAGAATTTATATTATTTTGAGATAGTAGCTGTCAGACTGATAATTTACCGATCATACCTATATTATACACCACCTTTTAAGTGAGATCCCTAAAATAGAAAAATAATTTAGTAGCACCAATACGATTAAATTTTGTCTTCTCAGCGTGAACTACACGATACAACTGTAATTCGTGTTATGGATCACCCCGATTTTAAAATTAAAATGAGGGGACTTGTGGTTTTTCATGGGGATGAGTAACTTTTTAAGGCTACTAGTCCACCAAGAGAGTAAAAATATTTTCTTAATTTCTACCCCTGAAATGGGAGTAAATTTTCTAAGCCTGAAAATTTTGAGGATCAGCAGCGCAAAATTTGAACTTTGCTAATTTTGCTGTATCGTGAATATTTCTTTATCTAAACACAATTTGATGTAATTCCCTGGTCAATCATCTGGGCTATATTTTTATATTGGCTATATAGTATATAGAACAATCATCTGGGCTATATCTTTATATTGGCTATATAGTATATAGAACAATCATCTGGGCTATATCTTTATATTGGCTATATAGTATATAAACCAATCATCTGGGCTATATCTTTATATTGGCTATATAGTATATAGAACAATCATCTGGGCTATATCTTTATGTTGGCTATATAGTATATAGAACAACCATCTGGGCTATATCTTTATATTGGCTATATAAAACAAAAACAAAGTGCCTCATCCACCCAACCCCATACCCTAAATTTAACAGTGAGATGATTTATGTTTAAATGCTATTTTATTTAATTGTCATTTTCATACAACTGTTTAATTTGTTATGTTAAATTGTAATAAACTAAATATTTATTAAAATTCCCGTTTAGTAAATGATCATTAACAAATACCAGTTTTTATCTTTTTGTACAAAGCATACGTAGGGGATAAGGGTTTTAAAGCCAGCAAATAAATTAAAATTATTAAAATATAAAATAAAATCCTAAAAATAATCCACATTTTTATAATACTAACTGGGGTGTTGTTGAGTTGGGATGAAAATTAGTATTCTGTGTATAAATGGGTAAATGTCGACAATTAAAAAAAAAGAGCTAAATTCTCGTAATTTGGAAAAAGAAGTGATATTACAACCTCTGAAATTGCCAGAGTTTTTCATTCTATGCGACACTTATTTTGCTGCAGATTAAATTTATATTTTTTTAATTGTATATTTTTTTCTTATTATTAAAAATAAAATATACTTTATGGTAAAATTACCATGGAAAATGCCATGGACACTATTTCTCCACAGCATTTATTTTGCCGTGGACATTTTTTTAATTCCAAGGGTTGCAATGACCAATATGATTCCCTCATTTACTGAGTGATTACTGAATGTTGATTTTCTCTTGCTAACAGGAGGTTGCAGAGCCTCTGATGGATCTCAAGAAAGGCATTGAGAACTTGCAGAAGAACAAAACTTTCAAATATATCTTGTCTGCAGTTCTTGGTATTGGCAACTTTCTTAACAGTGGAGTGGTAAGCAAAATAGAAACAATACAAAAGTAACATGAAATATGGTAGAGTGTCAGACATCATTTCTATCATGGACAAATAAACCAAAAACAAAATAAAGATTTTTCTTCAGTTGAAGGTGTGACATATATATTTTGAATCGCGTCACCCAGTTAGCCATTAATTAAAAATTTCTGAATATTTTTGTAGCTACAAAAAACATTTCGTACCAATTTATTTCGCCCCATGAGGAGATCCGATATTGAAATTTTAAATTTTTATGTGTGAAAAACATTGATGGACTCGACATAGAATTCCCTATGTCATGGCTCAGTTAAAATGTCTTGTGAGGTATGAAAACGAGATCTAATATAACAAATACATGTAAGTTTCATTGGTAATCAATATTTAGACCACAAAGCCACTTATATTATGTGGCACTATGCCTTTAAAGTGGTATTTTTGCCTCTACTGAACATAATTTTTACATCTTCATTCTTTGTTTTAGGCACGAGCTTTCAGTATAGACTTTCTCTCCCGGATACCCGAGGTGAAGGACACAGTTCATAAACACTCACTGTTGTATCACTTGTGTACGATGATTCACGAGCAGTTTCCAGACAGCACTGACTTCTACTCTGAGATCGGACCACTCACTCGCTGCTCAAGGGTGAGTATATCTTGCTGTATTTAGCTGGGTTTCCTTAGTTAGGTGCGGATGCAGGATTTCTAAAAGGGGGAGGGTCCAAATGTGATGGGTAAATAGGATTTGGGAAAAATTGTGAATTTTTACGTATTTCCAATCGGAAAATACATTTTAAAAAAAATTAATTCTAGAAAAGAGAGGGGTCCAGGGTGGCCTGAACTCTGGATCCACTACTAAGTCTAATGTCATGTGATAACTAATTTTGCATCTGTAATCTTTATTAGTTTCGTATCCATTTTAGTCAAAACAGTCATATTAATATGTTTTAACCATGTCATTTGATTTATGTAATACACTTTGAGCATACATTAGTGTGGAGTTTAATGCTATATAAATGAACTTATTATTATTATTAACTGAGAAGTGAGCATTCGCATGATATTTCTTTTATCTTATCATTTGAGATTACTGCTAGATTTTCTCAAATGTAACAATGATTGTTGAATGTTGATAGTATTGTTTTGTTAACAGGTTGACTGGGATGAACTTTCGGTCAAATTAAACAAAATGGAGGATGACTGCAAAGCATCATGGGATTTTCTACGTGCAATTATCAAACATGATGGAACATCATCAGATATGAGAGGAAAGTAAGTCTCTCTAAATAAAAATGTTTTTATGGGTAGGGAAGAGGTTGTTTTGTTTAGCGACACCACTAGAGCACATTGATTTATTAATCATCGACTATTGGATGTCAAAACACTTGGTTATTTTGACACATGTTCAAATGTGGGGCCAGCCTCCAACAGGTTTTGAACCACTGTCTTCAGCTTGAGAGTCCGATATTCTACCATTGCAGTTTGGGCTGTTTTCCGTTCCAATCAGTGGTCCACAACTGGTTAATCAAAGGCCGTGGTATGTGCTATGCTGTCTGTGGGAT
The DNA here is from genome assembly GCA_032355785.1 of Symmetromphalus regularis. Taxonomy (NCBI): domain Eukaryota; kingdom Metazoa; phylum Mollusca; class Gastropoda; order Neomphalida; family Neomphalidae; genus Symmetromphalus; species Symmetromphalus regularis. Next base: position 6,746 of record JAULBS010079261.1, on the reverse strand, counting down.
GGTGCATATAAAAGACCCCTTGCTGCTTATAGGAAAGAGTAGCCTATATGGTGGAGGTGGGTTTCCTCTGAAATAAATATGTCGAAATGGCCATATAATTGACGTTCAATAGCCGATGATAATATAAAAATCAATGTGCTCTAGAGGCATTGTTAAACAAAACAAACTTTACTTGTTCATTTTATAATTATTTCATAATTCATACAGAAGATGTTGTAAGGTGAGGGGGGTGGGGGGTTTTGGGAGGGTGAACGACAAAATAAATTCTGCCAATCTGTATTTTTTTTAATTTATAGAAAAATACAGCAGCATCATTTACAATCTATAGATTCTTTTTTGTTTTCCTACTGCTATTTAAAAAATACAATCAAAACCATATTTAAATGACAGTTTTAGTTTATCGACCACCTACTCAAGGTTTTAGTAAAAAAAAAAGTCTATTAAACTAAATAATGAAAAACCGCCTAAGTATATTATTCATCTGTTAACACTGTCGGTATTGTTTTACAGGATGTCTCTGTTTCTGTCGGAGGCCGCTGAGAGAATCATGCTGTTACAAATCATATACAAACGAGTTATCAATAGGTAATGGTTTCTTCTCAATTCTCAACATTTTCATCTTCATACAAATCATATACAAATGAGTTATCAATAGGTAACGGTTTCTTCTCAATTCTCAACATTTTCATCTTCGTACAAATCATATACAAACGAGTCATCAATAGGTAACGGTTTCTTCTCAATTATCAACATTTTCATCTTCATACAAAACATACAAATGAGTCATCAATAGGTAACGGTTTCTTCTCAATTCTCAACATTTTCATCTTCATACAAAACATACAAACGAGTCATCAATATGTAATGGTTTCTTCTCAATTCTCAACATTTTCCTTTTCATACAAAACATACAAATTTTCACACCAAAAACAAATTAAATGCATACTCCCACGAGCCCTTGACCTAATTAATTTCCAAACAAAGAATTAATTTTAAATATAAACATTTGATTTGTCCATAGAAATACTTATTTCAACTACTTACATAACCACCACATCTCACTTATTATCAATATTTTAAAAATAATTATGAATTATGCTTATGGACAAATAAATCGAAAAAAGAAAACAATTCCGTTGAAGGTCTGACGTATATATTTCGAGTCACGTGATGGGTATTCCTCCATTAGCAGTTATTTAAAAACTTCTGAATATTTTTGTAACTGCAAAAACATTTTGTATCAATTTATTTAGCCCCACAAGGAGTTCCAATCTTGAAATTTGAAATTTTTAAAAGTGAAATAAATCAATCGACTTGACATGGAATTCCCTATACCATGATTCAGTTAAAATGTCTTGCGTTATATAAAAGCGAGATCTAGTATAACAAATGCATGTAAGTTTTATTTGTAATCAATATTTAGAGCACAAAGCCTCTTATATTCTGTGGGACTTTGCCTTTAAAAGTGGTCATCTATGCTACAAAAATATATAGGATGATCTATTACGCAGTCAAGTCTGCTTAATTGCATTCCTGATAATAGCACATTCGTGTTATTTGCATAATATTCTGCTGCACAGAACCATTTTTATGCAAATATATACAAAGAATTTCTTTTAACTGCATATGCTTTCTTTGTAAGGTCTGGTTAATTGCATAAGAAAATGTAGAAAACTTAATTTTTTTCTTCCAAAACACAAAAAATCTTTTACAATTTTATAAAATAATCACAAAATGACAACAAAGTAAGTGTAACCATATTCTATTTTTACATCTGATTACATGGTCAAAGAATTTCTTACTATATTAAATATTTCTGATTTTTGTGATAACTGTGATAAATGTATTCTGATTTTATACTAGATAGTACAAGAATAGTAACATGATTTTAAAAAAGCATTTCTTATAAAGGTATAATCCAGTTAATTTCATGAAATATTGGGCAAAATGCCAACAGAATTAAGAGGATTCTACAGTATTTGATTCTGCATTAAAATTTATCCTCATTTCTCAAACAATGTTGTTTTGCTTAGTCCTTGTGTTTTTGTTTTTTGAAATAATTTTCGTATTGTATATATTATCAGATATAACAAGTTGTTACTGTACATGGGGCTTCCACAACACATGGCGAAAGAACAAAAGATAAACCATTTCTGCAAGGTGATCAGTGAGTTTGCTCTTGAGTACCGCACAACACGAGATAAGGTCATACAGCAGCTCCAGAAGAAAGCCAATCAGAGAGAGCGTAAGAAGACTCGAGGAAAAACAATAATGGAGGTGGGTTTTTAAATTCATTCCCAGTCTTACATTCTGTTTATTCTACTCTCAGACATAATTGGTATTTCCTATTCTCAAATGGATTTATTGAAAGGGGTAATGAGTGAGTTTTGAAGGACTTATCATTAAATATTTTCAGTAACTTCTTTTTTTCAGCGACACCACTATTTGATATCAAACATTTGGTACTTCTGACACATTGTCTTCAGAGAAAACTCACTACATTTTGTCCTTGAATATGTTATTTGCACTTTTCCACAGACAGGAAACTACATACCACAACATTTGATAAACCTGTTTGATAGAAAAATTTTGTTTTTGATTTTAATTTTTGAAAATTAACAATTACTAATTTATTACTAGAATTAATTTGGTCTATAGGCTTTTTTTTAAATGTTAATTTTGTCTTCTAAAATAATAAGATCCATATTGGTTTTTGGTGTTTTAAAAATCTCAAATTATGTTGACTGTGTTCTAAAATAAGTTACAACAGATTAATTTTTTTTTGGGGGGGGTGTATTAAAACTCAAATTATAATAATTTTGTGCATGTGTTTTTTTAAGACTGAGAAGTTTTCCAAATCAAAAGATGTGCAGAAGGATGATGCTCTACAGAAACTATTGAAGAATGGCTACGCCAGTGCTGATGAGCGAGGTTTGCCGGGACAGAGAAACAGGAGACGGCTTGGTGAGAGAATCCTCAATTTTTCCAGTTTTTTTCTTCCCTTGATCACAGGAGCAGTAAAGTGAAGTAGTTTGTTTTATTTAACGACGCCTCTAGAGCACGTTGATTTTTATCATATCATCGGCTATTGGATGTCAATCATATGGTCATTCTGACATATTTATTTAGAGGAAACTCGCTGCCACCACATAGGCTACTCTTTCTGATAAACATGAAGGGGTCTTTTATATGCCCTGTCACACAGACAGGACAGCACAAACCACAGCCTTTGATGAACCAGTTGTGGACCACTGATAGGAACGGAAAATAGCCCAAACTACAATTGGGTCAACTGAGAAGGATCAATCCGATGACTGACCACTTCAATGACAGACACGCTACTGCCTGAGCTATATCCCGCTCCCCTCAAAGGAGCAGAGGCATGTTACTACTCAAAAGTATGAGTTTAAAAGAGTTATTTGTTTTCTGGTGTACCAAACTTAAAACATTAAAATTCGCAAAATTTTTAGGGGACCTACAGTTTGTTAGGGTGCATATCTACACAGCCATTTTGATTCTGACACTGGTGTCTTTTTAATTACAAACTTATTAAAATTTATTAACTCATGCTGTCAATTTATTATATTTGTGTATTTTTGTTTAATCAATTAAAAACCAAAATTCTATGTTATAATGGTTTTGTTGAAAAGATGCTATAAATGTTTTTAATTCATATCATGAGTGATATGTAACAGAGATTGTGATTTGTCATTTTGTTAACAGCAGGTTATAATAATAATTTTTAAAATACGTATTCACATAATGGCAGATACCTTACAGGTTTTATGTTGATATGAAACAGGGTGTAATTTTTTTTACACTTAATGATTGATACAAAACAGACAAATTGTAACATATACGAAACAGACAAATTACATATACATAAAAACAACTACATTTAACATATTTAGCGACAATATAAAGTGACAGAATTCCTTTAAAGACATTTAGTAAACGTTTTGTTTTTTAAATTGTTAATGAAATAAATTATTAATGTTAAAAAATATATATGTCTTTATTATCATATACTCAACAGTTTTTTCTAGGGAAAGAAATGATTTAAGATTTTATAAAATGTATCATTATAACTTTGCACCTCATAACAATTTGGGTTTTTGCTAGGGTAAGAAATGGTTTAAGATTTTATAAAATTTATCATATAACTTTGCACCTCATAACAGTTTGGATTTTTGCTAGGGAAAGAAATGGTTAAGATTTTATAAAATTTATCATATAACTTTGCACCTCATAACAGTTTGGATTTTTGCTAGGGAAAGAAATGTTTAAGATTTTATAAAATTTATCATATAACTTTGCACCTCATAACAATTTGGGTTTTTACTAGGGAAAGAAATGCTTAAGATTTTATAAAATTTATCATATAACTTTGCACCTCATAACAATTTGGGTTTTTACTAGGGAAAGAAATGTTTAAGATTTTATAAAATTTATCATATAACTTTGCACCTCATAACAGTTTGGGTTTTTACTAGGGAAAGAAATGGTTTAAGATTTTATAAAATTTATCATATAACTTTGCACCTCATAACAATTTGGGTTTTTACTAGTGAAAGAAATGGTTTAAGATTTTATAAAATTTATCATATAACTTTGCACCTCATAACAATTTGGTTATAGAACACATGTTGGGATTATTCTGGTATTTATCGTTATAACTTTGCACTTCATGAGAATTTGGGTTTATGAGATAACGTTGCATGTGTTGTGAAAGAAATCATTTAGAAAGCGACTAATTTAATTTTGCTAATATCAAACTCTTTCTTTTTATTACTTCAACAGATGCACGCAATCTTGGTTCTTCGAAAGCCTCATTGACCACAGATTCAGAGATGTATGATACGGGAGATGATGAAATATTGGAGGCATGTGTTCGTACAGCTACAGCCCCCAGCAGTAGAACACCACGTGAACGCAAGCGAGCGAGGAATCACAGAAAATCATGTACGTGTATGATACTCTTAAAAAAAACTCTCACATTACTAACATTGTAGTTGGCTCTCTTTATAGTAGTAGTCATTATAATGAAATGTCAGGTACAAGTACTGAATTTTGGTAACACAGACCTCTGAGATTTAAAATGTTCATGACCAGTATTGGGTTTTCATTTTCTCAAATTGATGTATTGATGTCTATTGGACTTTATGAGTTTTGTGAAAATACTCTTCAATTATTCATTAAATAATGTGTGAACGAACAATGGGTTATTCAAAACTACAGCCTTCAAAATTACCAATGGCAGTCGGCAGTGCTGTCACAAAATCTATTCTAAAATTGGTTTATGGCAGCATTGTACAACCATTGGAAAATTACTAATATATTATGCAGTATTCTCATTTTCTTGAAATTGCCATCACAGTGGCATCGTAAAAGGATTTAGCATGGGCAATTAGGTGTGGTTGTAATATCTGAATTTCAAGTCCTGAAATTAGAATGATTGTTTTCCCAGTTTTCAGAGGACTGTTCAACACATATTTTCATGTCTTTATTACAAAAAATTCCACATAACAGCAAACGATTAAATTTTTAAAAATAGAATACTACCCATTTTGGCCGCTATAAAGAGAGTTGACTTTAACAATACTTTGTTTGCTATGAGGTGCTACAAGTGTGGATAACTCTATTTGTAAAGGGATGTAACCAGCTTCTTCCTTTGTTAACACATTTCTTTCAAAATGGCAATTACACCCTCTGAGGCATGATTCTTTCTCCTAGATTCCTCTGCAAATACATTTTTTAAAATAGGATTATGGTGCTAAGAATTTAAGTCTTTGGTATAATTTCAATACAGAATAACAAATATATTTTTAATTTTTAATATTTTTAATAATTGTTTTTAATTATTATTTTATTCAGAATGTGTTAACTGTATAGGTTTAACACTCGTAGTATTTTTATCATCAATAAAATAATTTTATAGGAGTGTAATTTTGACAAATGGACTTTCTTTTTTAATATTATGTTTTATTATTTTATTCAAAATCTGTCTTACATTTAAAAATGAAATATTTATGAGTATAAGAGTTCAGTGTGTTATATTTTTATCATAATGTAAAGCAGTGAATTTTTTTTACAATTTCCTAATAATCTTATTGGCATTTGCAGACATATACTGCTGAAACATTGAGGAGTTACAATTACAAATGGTGAACATTTAAAAATTATATTTTTAAATTCCTCAACGTTTGGTGATAGCTGGCTAAATTAATGATATCAGCATTAACTAATTTAACATCTTTTACTCATCAAAAACACAAACACAACATCTCTGTTTCATAAAACTAATAAACAGATGTTTCTTTTGTTAGAAAAATTGTATCAACTCCCAGACATTTCTTAAAGGCATAGTCCCACGGAATTTAAGGGACTCTGTGCTCTGAATATTCATTACGAATGAAACTTACATGCATTGGTTATACTATATCTCGTTTTCATATCACGTAAGACATTTTAACTGAACCATGGTATTTTTAAATTTTCAAATTTCAAAATCGGAACTCCTAGTGGGTGAAATAAATTGGTACAAAATGTTTTTGCAGCTATAAAAATATTCAGAAGTTTTAAAATAACGGCTAATGAGGAAATACCCATCACATGGCTCGAAATATATACGTCACACCTTAATGGAAAAAAAAAACGTTATTTCGTTTTCGATTTATTTGTCCATGAGCATAATTCATTATTATTTTTTAAATATTGATAATAAGCAAGATGCGGTGGTTATGTAA
>JAULBS010079250.1:0-19509 GCA_032355785.1 Symmetromphalus regularis | reverse complement strand
CGAAGACCAAAAGTAGGAATGGCATTTGGCTTCGCATCAAACAACTTCACATATTTTTCTTCAAACACCAGGTCATGTTTTGTAGAAAATAACAATAACAGCAAGAAAAAACGAAACAACGTTTATCTATACAGAGGTTGCACCGAAAAGTACTTGTTAAACCTGCCTAAGCGACAAGCCGTATTAAGCAGCCCCTGTCATAAAGGGTCACCTTTATTTTTCTTTCTGGTTAGTAGTAAAGACTATGAGCCTCTGTGGACCAGTGCTAGAACATCGTACTCTTGAGCTGATGACAGTGGTTCAAAACCCGTTGGAGGCTGGCTCACATTTGACTACATGTCAAAATACCCATGTTTGACACCCAATAGCTGATGATAAATAAATCAGTGTCCTCTAGTGGTAACGTTAAACAAAACAAACTAAAACAGCAGTGAGGAGTCTTTTATGTACACTTTCCCACCATATTTTGTTTATTACACTTGTTGTGGATCACTGAAACCTAGCCCAAACGTTCCACTAAAGGGAATAGATCTGATCGCCCATCACATTTCAGGCAGTCTGAGTTACGTCAAGCTTCTCCAGGAACTTAGATATTATAATGCATGGATGATAAAAGTTTACATCAGGATCCTTGAGCAACTTAAGATACCATAATACATGGATGATAATACATTGACGTCGGGCTCCTGGACAACTTAGATACCATAATACATGGATAATACGTGACGTCGGGCTCCTTCAGCAACTTATATTCCTTAAATCATGGATAATAATATGTGACACCAGAATTTTGAAATATCAATGCATGGAAAAGGGAAACATTTTTGTTCACACCAACCTGGTACATTGTTTATTCAGCCGCTCTTAGGTGTCAGATATATGGTATTTTGCAACTCAAGGTCTTCAGATGAAACTCGTTACCGACACATGTGCAGCACTTTTCGATTAACAGCAAGGGATTGCTTTATGCCGTTTGCTACTGACAGGAAAACACGTATCACTGATTTTGATTAAACCCATTATGGGCTACTTGGCCATTGGTTGGTGCAAGTGGTGTACACTTACCCACTGATCCTTGCAGATCACTAAGTCTGGATTAGAGACTTTAGACAATCTCATGCCTTGACTGGACGGTTAGTGGCGTTTTTATGTACTAGGTGCATAAACAAAGACATTTACCGCGAGAGATGCTTCTACAACGCATGTTAAACTATATAATTAATTAATCAAAATAACGCAAGAGAATAATGATTAACAATTTATTAACGAATCCATACAACGCGGACGCGAAAGAAGTCACTTGACAGCGAAATAATATAGCTCCATCGATAAAACATTTTTTAACTGCAAATGTTTGTAACACAAAATTATCTGAAACATATCCAACTCGAGGTTGGATAAAGACGAAAACAACATCCAAACTTCATTGCATCGGTTTATTTCTTGGATTGTTATACTAATAAGGACCTAAAAAATAATTATATACCATCATTTTAATACCATCATTTTACCACATTAGATTTGAATATACAATAATAAACAATTTATCACGCTAGATTGTAACATCACCCACCCGTATAAATTTTTCATATCGCGTATAAAAATAAAAGAATCAATAGTGTACATATTCCACAACACAATTTAATAACAATACGATATACATATAAAATTTTACTTACCAGACATCTGGCTTTAAAACACAAGACAAAGTACTAAGTATATATTTAACTTTGCAGTTAAATACAAATGTAAAGTATCACGACGATCCTTATCTCACTAAAGAAAAAGAATGGATGACAAGGGTGGGGTTAGAATGGCGGGAAACGGTGGTAAATAGAATAGAAACTAGATAGAAATACTAGAGAGTGATAGACAGATGAAATGAGGAACAGGTGGACAAATGAACAGACAAACATACATGAATATATCGTCACAAAAATGTTAACTGTTGATATATAACACAAACATTAATTTAAAGGCATAGTCTCACGTAATTTAAGCGGAATTTAAATGTTTTTGCAGCTACAAAAATATTCAAAAGTTTTAAAATAACGGCTAACTCGTCACTTGACTCGAAATATATACGTCACACCTACAACGGAAAAAACACGTTATTTTTCTTTTTCGATGTATTTGTCTGTGAGCATAATTCATTATTATTATTTTTTTAATATTGATAATAAGCGAGATGCTGTGGTTATGTAAATAGTTGAATAAAATATTTCTACGGACCAATCAAATGTTTATATTTAAAATTAATTCTTTGATTGGAAATTAATTAGGTCAAGGATCCGTGGATGTATGCATTTAAAGGTAACATGGACACATATCGCGAAGATAAATATCTGGACCACGCACTTCCGTACACCTGCACTTCACAAAGAGAAAGCGTGGTGAACTGTTGATCATCATATTTCAAGATCTTCACGTACAAACCACGGACATGATTGATACACGAAAACTTCATTGAATAGCCATATGGAACAACAGCATCCTGGTGATAACATACTTGTGGAGGATTGTCTGTAGGAGTACGGAGGATTTGGATAGTGAAGTTTTTAAGTTGTCCTTCTAGAAAAACAATAAGAAAACCATAATAAGTATAATATATATATAAACCCTTCTAGAAACACAATAAGAAAACCATAATAAGAATAATATATATAAAACACCTCTATAAACAAAATAACGTCAACCAAAGTAAGTATAATAATTTATACAAAACATCTCAAAAACACAATACTAAAACCATAATAGTTGTAATTTATATAAGAAACTACGAACATGAATATATAACGAAATAATAAAGTCTACATAATGTTAACAATATTTGTATCTCTATACACACTGAAGTTACCACACTTAATAAACAACTTTAAAAAATAGCAAATAGTCGCACCATCCTCAGGTTAACTTAGTAATTCTTAAATCATGTCAGGTCCTATGAATTAACGCTAAGATTGACTTTTTGTAAAGACATTTCTTTCTATTATGTTTAAATGTTACATGTTAAGTTGATAAAAAGATTGAATAATGTTTTCATTATGGTATATCTGAACAACTTTGATACAATAGTGTAAGTATTTTTAATCAGCCCAGCATATTCGCCAGATTAGAATATATTTGAGGTATCGATAGATGGAACACCATGTATATAGTTCAATATATACATGTATATATATATATATATATATATATATATATATATTTCAGAAAAACAGACTCGAAGTAAGGTATCGGGGGCATGTAGTCCCACCCATTATAAATTACTGTCGGTCATTGAATATACAAACATTCCCAGAAATGGAAAATGGCTCCTGGCAAAGGATCCAATACCTCTAGAATTACTGCCAGCCACTGACCAAATAACATGCTGGTATTTCATTCCATAAAAATTTCATTCTAAATAGTGGCCTCAGTGGTGCAGTGGTAGGACATAAGACTCACAAGTTCAAGACAGTGTTTCAAAACTAGACTACGTGCCAAAATTTCCATACATTTGACAGACAATAATACATCAGTGTGCTACAACAGTGAAACAAATACATTTCTTTAAATATTACTGTTATATAATTATGTGCGCATACCACAACAGTCAGCTCTGGTTAAAATCAAAACAGAATGTACTATAAGAAATTTCTCCAAGTTAACTATCCACCAGGCGGCGTGGTTACGTGACGTCGTCGTGCTACAGGCGACCACGTTGTTTGTCATATCACCGTCAACAGCTAGATCGGCTGTTCCATTTTGTTTAGAGGGGTCCCGTAAACGAAATTCTTCTGACATGGACTGGTCAGCTGTTTTACCCAATGCCCAATTTCTCTCTGAAACAATAATTTGTAATCAATTTGTATTATAATTAAATATTAAATAAATTGTACGAAATGTTTATGCACTTCCAAATTATGATTAACTATTTATGTTTATAATCCTAGGTCTTCTCATGCCTCCCTTACGATCCATCCTACTAGATAAATAATACACGTACGAACACAAGCACGCACACACATACGCACGTACGCACACATATATATGCAACACCCCATCCACATGAACACAGCGCAAATACTACATGACACTACACACAAACATTCTTCTTTTTTCTCTACCCACTCTCTCTCCTCTTTTCTCTCTACCCCCTCTCTCTCACACACACACACACACTCACACACTCATTCACTTACTCACTCACTCTTACTCACTCATTCACACTTACTCACTCACTCTTACTCACACACTCACTCACTCACTCATTCATTCACACACACACACACACACACACCAACATACACACATACACACATACACACACACACAGAGACACACACACACAGAGAGAGACACACACAGAGAGAGACACACACACACAGCAGAGGAAGATTCATGATTCTGGAAAGGGTAGTAACTCTGTTCATTTCTCATTCGTGAAACGTGTTAAGTGTCATATATAATTAAAGCAAAATAGAGGGATACCCTCGAAACAGCGCCTGCATAATGTGGGACTTAACATGTCATTGTCTTGTGTTTGTCTAATTATGAAAATTATGTACGCGCGCGCATGCCTCGTGTTTTCTCGCGTGAACCGCCACTTGAACGACCACTTGTTAAATCCCCTTCATATAGTAAAGTCATCTGTGTATAACTGCGTGTCGTTTTGTTATGTTATGTTATTTATGTGTTGGCCCACAACACCACTTTTACGTACCTATGACAACGTAGCCGGTGTGTGTGCTTCATGAAACTGGGGGAGGGAGCTGGGGGTGGGGTGGAAGAATTCATTTTGTTTTTGTTTAAAAAGGGGGGTCTCTGTCTTAAAACCACACAGTTAAAATATTCCCAATGTTTCATTGACAAACTGTTAACATCTTCTGGGGAAACTAAACATAAAACAGGAGAGGAGCATTAAAATAGGTAGCGTTAAAACAGTTCAGCTAAAATGCCTTAAAATAGGTAGAGTTAAAACAGTTCAGATAAAAAGCTAGTACTTTAGTACTATAATCACAGGATAAGCTGACTGGATGGAGTAACAAAGAAAATATCAGTTATTGCTTGGGTCATACTCATTGAGCCCATCAGGTCACATAGTGCTTCTGCAATGTTCAGTTTAGTTTTGTCCAGATTAACAATTTTCTGTAGTACAGTGCAATTATAACTGTGACCTGCTTTCTTAACATTTGATTTGGATTGTTTATTGTTTAAAATATTGTGTCGGGTACTAAATTGTTGAGTGGTTGTCCTATATATTGCATTCTGCAATTTAAGCAAGTCAAGTAGTAAACCACAAATGAAGTGCGACAGTCCAAACTGTCTTTAATTTGGTACACCTTATTGTTTTTGCTAGTGATTTGTTTGGTGGGTATGATGGTTTCACAAGTTTATCTGAGGAGGGGAATTTGAATTTATTGGCTCTCAAGATGTTACCAATGGTAGCATTGCGTTTTTCTGCAATAACTATTCTGGTCCTATCTAGCACTTGAGTCATTCTGTTGCTGGTAGTGAGAATGTTAGTATCTGCAGCCAGTTTTCTGAGTTGGGGTTGACGTGGATCAAAGGTAGTAAACCCATGGAAGTTTTTTTTTTTTAGTCCTTATTGGACTGTTTGTATTTTAAGAGTTCAGCTCTCGTGTTTTGTTTAGCTTTTTTAAAGGTGTTCTAAACGTTATGTTTTTTGTAGCCACAGTGACAGAGGTAAGTACAAAACTGTTCTAAATGCTTGTCTGCCTATTCAGGTGTACTGCATATACGGAGGATACGGAGAGCACGTAGCACTAAGGTATAGCACGGAAGACATGTCTCGGGTGGCAACTGGAAAGTGTTAAGTATCTATGTGAGTCGGTTTGTTTGTAGTATAGGTCTGTCTGAAAAGAAGCATCTGCGGTGACAACTTTAACATCTAGAAATGGCACAGAAATGTTATTTATTTCGAAAGTGAATTTTATTTTCTAGAGGTTTTTGTTTAAGATTTCAAGAAATGAACTGATATCTGATTTCGATGATATGCTCCAAGCCCAGATGTCATCGATGAAACGTAAACATAAGTTAGGTTTATTGGGAATAGTGTTCCAATATTTATGCATCCAATAAGTCATATAGATGTTGGCATATGTGACTGCAAATGGAGTACCCATGGCTGTACCAGAAATTTATTTAAAGAAACGGTCAAATTCATTGTTATTTAAACAAATTCTGCAACGGATAAGATAGCCTGGGTGTCTGAATCTGAAAGGAGATGAGTACTATCCATGGCCTCTTTAAGAGCTACCAGTCCCTCTGAAATGATAATGTTAGGGTAAATACTGACTACATTTAGAGTAAGTTGGTGTCCTTCTAGAAGGTCTGGAGTGGTGGTGTTAAATTCTTCTAACTTCTGTAGGAACTCTGTAGTGTCCTTGACTAGTTCAGTGCAGTAAGATTGGGACACAGGTTTTAGTTTCCAATCTAGCCAAAGGAACGCTCTCCTAGTGGGTGCTGTAGTCTGGCTACAAATGGGTGGACTAGTGGGGATGTCACTCTCATTGACTTGTTTGTGTACTTTACCAAGAATGTAAAAAGTAGCTGGTTGCTTCACTGGCCAATATAAAATGGCTGTCTGCTGTGCTTATGGGAGGTCCAGGGAGTTCACTAACTGAGAAAGGTTTGTATGAATCTCACGACAGGTGTCTCCTTTGAGCTATGTGTACACTGTATTGTTTTCTAGATGTCTAAGGCATTCTTTGGTATAGTCATCAGCATTCCAGATAACTATGCCTCCTCCTTTGTCTGCATTACCAATCACTATACTGCTGTCATGTTTAAGAGTTGTCAATGCAACCCGCTCTACTTTAGTCAGATTGTCCCTAATATGGGGTTCCTCGTGATTGCGAATATATCTCACTTGATATTGACTATATAAGTCAAGAGCATAATGATTTAAATACTAAATTACAAACTGCTGCTGTTTGAGTTACAGCTCATAATACAATAACTATAATATATTCAGTTTACTTACCTCCTAGAAATCATATCAGTTTTAATCCGAGAGATCTACAACATCTTATTGACTAACTTCCTACACCTCTTATTCTCATGGGTGATTTTAATAATGACCATACTATGTGTGGATGCGAGGAGGTTAACGTTAGAGGTAAGCAGTTAGAATGCTCAAAAATTACATTTTCTAATTTGAACAGAGTAGTGATTTTATTGATGTATTAATAATTTTTATTGATATTTTCATTAAATAAATTCATACGCTGTTCATCAGAACCCACTTCTCACATTTGTACGCTGTATAAGGCAGCGAGCCTATTTCGAGAAGTAAACTAGCCAAATCAGTGCCCTTGTATGTGATCTAGATAAAACAAACAGCTGATTATACGTTTGAAAATACCCTACTTATTTTGAACAGTACATACTACAGCGTACACTTTACCATCTTAAAATTGTCTGTAAATTTGAATTAAAGATCAGGGGCGTGTACAGAGGGGGTGGGGGCTCAACAGGCTCGAAATTAGTAATATATAATGAATGCATTGTTAAAGTGATAACTTATTAACATTTTCTAATTTGAACAGAGTAGTGATTTTATTGATGTTTTCATGATTTTAATCAATAGTTTAATGATTTAAATTCGTTTGCTGTTCTTGACAACCCACCTCCCACCTTTGTGCACTGTGTAAGGAAGCGAGACAATTCTGAGAAGTAGACTAGCCAAATCAGTGAATTTGTATATGATCTAGATAAAACAAACAATTATACGTTTGAACATACCTTACATTTTTGAACAGTATATATTACGGGGTATAGTTTATATTCTTAAAATTTTCTGTAAATTTGAATAATAGATCTTTATTTAACATTTCACTTTAAACAAACTTGATTTAAATAGTTTTACCTGAACATGGAACTTGCTGACATTTGAGCATTTCTGTCTGATTGGCCTTGCCGGTACATGTTACTCTTCCTACAAATGACAGATCTATTTTTGTACAGGATCTGTTTCTAACACGGGTTTTGATTCCCTCTCCACAGCTTACAGAGCACGGAGTGAAGTTATTCCATACTGACCAGCTAGTCCAATCTGAAACTAGTCATTTATAATAAACGCATGAAATTTTGTTTTAATTTATTGTTAAATTGAAAACTTATTATGTCCAGTAATTTAATTATATATTTTTAAATCATGCTGTCATTGTTCACTAAAAGAACAAAACCAAAAATAAAACAATAATGATAATAATCAATACATAAATAACTAAAATTTATAACTAAATAAAAATAATTAAAATATAATTATAAAATATCTTGATAGAAGAACCATATTAACTTTTTAAACAATGTGATTGTATTAACGAGGTTTAATTATTGGACACTAAATTATAAACTTTTATTGAGTTTGTACTGTTTATCTATGAACAGAAATATTATGAGAAATTTCTCTCTGCAATTATTTTGTTTTCTGCACGTATATCATTGACAGTAAAGTATTTTGTACTCCACGATTATGAACAATAACATTTAGAGTGTCAACACAAAGTGCTATTATTCATTATCATGGACAGTGACGATTGTAATACATTTACCTATACATGGAACGTCCTGACATAGGCGCATTTCTGTCTGGCTTTGCCGATACATGCTACTCTTTCTACAAATGACGGATCTATTTGTTTTACAGGATCTGTTTCTTACGAGGGATTTCATTCCCATTCTACAGCTTACAGAGCAATCACTGAAGCTATTCCATGCTGACCAGCTAGTCCAAACGCCATTTATTGTTAAAGTGATAACTTATTGTGTCCAATAAATTAATTACATATTTTAAAATGGCTGTTATGCCAAGTTTCAGCTCAAATCATGCTGTCATGAACAAAACTAAAACCAAAAACGAAGGAATAAAGATAATAAATAAATAAACAAATAAATAAAATATAAATATAAAATATATTATCGTTTTAAACAGTGTAATTATATCTGTGAAGTTCAATTATTGGACACTAAATTATAAACTTTTATTTAGTTTGTACTGTTTATCTAAGAACAAAAATATTATGAGAAATTTCCTTCGGCAATTATTCTTTTTCTGTAAATATATTGCTTTCATTGAGAGTAATGTGTTCTCTACGTGTCAGAGTCCATGATTATGAACAATAATATTTAAAGTGTCAAAACTAAATGCTATTGTTCATAATCAAGAACTGTGATGAATAACATAATCAAGGATTGCGACACATGCAACTGACAATACAGATTTAATACCATTAACAAAACTATTAATGGAGGACTTGCCTGTGAAATTATGATAGTGACATTTTAAACCGGATATTCCGTAGAACAAAATTCCGTACGTAAAATTATGCGTCATTCTCTGATGCGATGGGTTGATCGAACAATATAAATCATGTCGTCTTGACAAAATGCAGGTTCCAGAAATGCTATAGAATCCTTGCAGGAGGTGGATATTTTTTTAAAACCTTATTTTTTTTTTAATTTTGTTATTATTATATTTAAATCTATTACTTTTTTATTATATTTTTTGTGGGTGGGGGTAACATATACACACTGTTTGCTGCAGCTTAAAAAAATTCGGCCTTTTGCATAATATTGAAACATTGTCTGGTAAAATCAATCCCGGTATCCATAATGGATTCCAAGGGAGGCTATAGGGATTCAGACTCCTTTTTACAAACTATGTTTGCTTATTTAATTTTGATCCCTATCACTTTTAAATATTAAATATCTTAAAATTATTTTTAGTCATTCCTTCGAAATTCCAAAAACACCTTTTTTGATACATTATGCATTGTCTACACTTGGATACTCAGCCTATTCAATTTTGCTTAATAAGAATCTGTTTTGCTACATCAACAGTTAAAAAGAAATGTAGATTAATTATTTAATTAATTAATGAATATTAGTAATAATAATTATTATTTATTTATTATTTTATTTTTTATTGTTCCCAGAAACAAAACTAGTGTCAAAGTTGAGGAGACTTAAATATCTGATTTACAACATTATATATATACTAAATTGCATAGAACCACATAATATAAAAACATACACATACCCATAAACACACACAAAGAGATACATACACATATACACACATACACATCCGTTCAAATATATACATATTTACAAATACATATATAGATCCTCTTAATCTCTTTTACAAACTTAAATAAATTTTCTTTGGTTTAATAATATTGACACACATTGATAGGAATGTCCATACATTTGTGACATTAGGTTCAGCACATTTTAAAATGAATTTAATAAATACAGCAGCACATTCAAATATATATGTTTGCATATAGGCATTATCTTTCTTTTAATTTGATCATAAATGAACATGACTACCTACATTTAATCTATAATATGTAATTTTTTGTCTGAGGACGGGCTAGTGCAGAGAAAACCAAGGTTGAGAAAAAAAAGAGAACTGGTTGTAGTATTATAGGGGTCGTCAATAAAGAGAGAAAGAAAGATAAAAGAAAAAAAAGGAAGTGATTGATTAATTAGTTAATTAGAAATGTTATGAGTGTAATACTAGGTTCAGAGACGGTTTTAATAATAGTGGCGAAAGATCACACGAGCCTGAAATAATTAAATCTGATGATGACATTGTTTGTATTCTAGGGCATACTTTGACATAGTCCGAGTTTCTAACGTTAGACAGCTGTTAATTGCTGATGTTTGCTGTCAACCGTCAGACAACACACTATATTAAAAACTAGCAGATTTTCTGCCACCAGCGAGTAGTCGGCAAATATAGCTTTAGTAAGAAACTATTGACAAATAAAAGTGTTATTGGACGCTAAATGTTAAAATGTTGGATGTTAAAACTTGTGATGCGCGTGCACTTTACCGGAACATGACGTCATCCATATTTTGACTGACCTAATGCCACATAATGATGTTAAAATCTATTAACTATATAATTTTATACCACCCGCCCCTAATACAAAAAATATATAAATCCCGAAGCTAGGAGTATTATTATTATTTTATCTTATTATTATTTTTACAGCCGTGTCACTGATTATAAGTTGTTTTTGTTTTTGGTATTTAATATTCCTTGGCTACGCCGTTCATACAGTGTTTAAATCGGTTTTGCGGTCCATACTTCCATGAACCTCAAACATTATCAAGTTCAATTCCTAAATAAATAATTTTTTAAATAATAATAATGGGGCCAAAAACAAATGGGGCGAAATAAATTGGTACGAACTGTTTTGCAGATACAAAAATATTCAAACGTTTTGAAATAACGGCTAGCTGGGGAATACCCGTCATGTGACTCGAAATATATATATTATACGTCACACCTTCAACCGAAAAAAAAACGTTATTTTTTTCTCGATATATTTATCCATTACCATAATTCATTATTATTTTTCAAATATTGATAATAAGCGAGATGCTGTTGTTATGTAAGTAGTTGAATGGAGTATTTCTATGGACAAATCAAATTTTTATATTCAATATTAATTCTTTGTTTGGAAAGTAATTAGGTCAGGGATCTGTGCGTTTAACAAAATGCTATTGAATCCATGTAGGGTTTTCAATAAAAAAAAAAAAAATTAAGAAAAGGTTTTTTTTTTTTAAATTTACTATTATTATTTCTTTTTGGGGTGTGTGCGGGGTGTGTGTGCGGACATAACATATACACACTGTTTTCTGCATCTTAACCTATTTGGACATTTTGCATAGCCTCAAAATATTGTCTGTTAGAATAAATCCTGGTAGTTCAGCAGCTGTCTCAAGTGAAGATTTAGGGATTCAGACCTTGTTTCCCAACTTTGTTTTTTAAACTTACTTTTAATCCACCACCACTTTTAAATATTAAATTTGTTAACATTATCTTTTTGGAACAGTATGCATTGTCTACAATCACATACTCAGCCTATTTGGTTAAAAAGATGCTGTTTTTGCTATATCAACACTCCAAATTTTACCAATGACGACTATCCTGCGATATTTACCAATTATTTATGTATTCAACACTTTTTTGAAACAACAAATGTAGATTAATTAATTAATTATAATAATTAAATAAATAAATAAAAAAACAAAAAAGCAAACAAACAAGTAATGTTAATTTTTCAAAACTTTAAACCACTTATCTTTTCAAAGTATTGAAGTATTAAAGCTATCTCTCCTCCTCGTGTTATAGTATATTGTACTGATATAAAGTACAAGTATAAATGATTTTAGTCAACCCTTATGACTTCGTTATTGACAGGTATCGTTGACAATACTTATATGTTTCTCAAATATGCAGCCATTTAAAAAAACAATATTGATGTAGCTTTAAGGTTGTACTATTTTTAACTGCTGTTAATGTCACTTATGTTAATGAGAAATGCTTTTCTCTTTGGTGCTTGAGATCTTTCAGAATAATAAATGATAAATCCAATACGATGTTTTCATGGTTTTAATCGATATTTTAATAATGTATATTCGTACGCTGTTCTTGACACGCTTCTGACAAGTAGAATAGCAAATCAGTGCATTTGTATGTGAGCTAGATAAAACAAACAGTTGATAATACGTTTGAATATACCCTACTTATTTTGAACAGTATAAATTACACAGTATAGTTTATATTCTTATATGCTATTCCAATTTGTATTTACCCTTTATTAATGAATGCCTTATCATATTCTTGAATTTCATAACTTATTTTGAACAGTATATATTACACTGTACAGTTTACATTGTTAAAATTGATTGTATATTCAATTATAGATCTTCACTTGAATAAATGTGTTGACGTTTCTCTTTAAATAAACTTGATTTAAATAATTTTACCTGGACACGGAACTTGCTGACATTTGGCCATTTCCGTCAGTATGTCATTGCCAGTACATGTTACCTTTCCTACAAATGACGGGTCTTTTTTTTTACACTCTCTGATTCTTACATGCCCTTTCTGACCCTCTCCACAGGATGCAGAGCAGGTAGTGAAGGTACTCCAAGATATCCAGCTACTCCAAACACCCGTATCTGAAACTAGTCGCATAAAAGGTTGTTTTAATTTATTGTTAAAGTGATAAATGATTGTGACCAGTAACTTAATTGCATATTCTAAAATGGCAGTTATTTTAATTTTCAGCTGAAATCATTGTTTCATTTGTAATTTCACACCCCTGCAAAAAAACAATAATAAAAAAATAATAATAACAATTTTTTTTTTTTAAAAACAACAACTACAAAACAAAATGATAATATATAAACAGGCCCTAAATAAATAAATAAAATATAATTATAAAATATGTTTGTATAAGAACCATATTAACTTTCTAAACAATGTGATTGTATAATCCTCGGCGATATGGGTCTTACCTCCCCTGATAAATTATCTCCCTCGATTACACGTACTTCCGGTGAGGACACGATGGGCCAGAATGGCGCCTGATAAAGGTATTTATGAAGCGTGTAATATAGATTTACAGCAAAGAGGAACCCATGTTTCTGGAACACGATGTCAACTTGTGGAACGGGCGAAGGGTGTACGCGAGATGAGATTAAAACCGCTTCGTGAGTTAAACTTAGATGATTTAGAAAATGCGCGTTAGCGAAATGTAGAAAAATGTACTACTGTGTTTGACGCAAAATTAGGGTAAACCGCCCTAACTTCGGACATAGCCTTGTTCAGGAACCTAATGCTTTGATTAATGATTATTGCATTAGGTTCAGCTCCCGACCCATATTATGTATTGGTGCAAATTTCCAGCAACAAACGCTTCGGTTTCCGAATAAGTCACAAATACGAAACTTTCAGTTCATCCCCTATCTCTGTGGAGTCATTAAAAAATAGAATAAACCTGTCACAATGTAATGTATTACTATATTTATTTACAACACGCACCAACGCTCCTCCAACCCGCCAACAATCCCTCTATTCATTTCCCATTCCTCCCCTTCCATTTCCAGAAAGTTTCGTATCTGTAAAACAGTTGTTCGACTGCCATGTTGTTTTTAAATCGATCGACGGTAGAAGGCAAAATTAGTTGATACTGTGGGATTTACTGTGAAAAGGGATGTAATAAGCGCGTAAGTTGGGAATTTTATTGTATACTAGTATCTACATATTTCTTGTATTGTTTTGGTCGGAAACTGAAGCGTTTGTAGCCAGTAAATTGTAGGGCTTTGCTCTTTAGCGGGTATATGGTCCGCATTGGACGGGATGCCAACCAATAATCGATAATCAATAAGCAGCCCGTCCATTTTGGACTATCGCACGAAGCTGTCAGAAACATATTCCCGCCAAAACGAATTCCATGGTATCGTGATTTCAGATGTGTTTAACCTAAGAGGTGAACGATTCCAATCACTGTTAATAGTGTTATGTGACAAATCACATTTTAAAACCTGTCTTAATATTTCATTAAATCTCAGAAAAGTGGAAAAGAGCTGTATTCTACACTTGTCACGTAACATCTATTTGATCAAGACTTGTATTACCAACGTGTGTGGTGAGATATTTTAAAATTCAAAAGCATTGTTTATTCGGAAGTAACATACGACGCATTTTGGACGGAGGACGCATTTTGGCACTTCATACTTCGCGTCACCATAAGTGGAACATGAAAACACCAGCATTTTTCAGTAGAAAAGTAAGTGCCAAAAAGACAAATAACTGCCTTTTAAACCTTTTGCAATGTTTGTATTTAACTTGAGTCTTCATAACTTTTTTGGATTATATATGGTAACTGAAAAGTGCCCAAAACGTCCGGCTAAAAACGCATAAAAATCGGGTTTTATCTTCATAAAAAAATTAATATCCTATATCTTCTTGACATTTTGTATAAAAATTTGGTCTTTCGTTTAATTTCCAAAACCGTTTTCCTTTTTATTCTACAATCCCTAGAAGTAAAGTTATTGTTGAAAACGATGGTGCCAATCTAACGTGACGTGAATAATAGACATAGTCATAGGCAGGGTTAGTCCAAAGGAAGGGTGACCAATTTCGGTGGGCATATTAAACGCATACTCCCACGGACCCCTGACCTAATTAATTTCCAAACAAATAATTAATTTTAAATATAAACATTTGATTTGTCCATAGAAATACTTAATTGTATCTCGCTTATTATCAATATTTTAAAAATAATAATGAATTATGCTCATGGACAAATAAAAAGAACAAAAATAACTGGGGATTTTCCGTTGAAGGTGTGGCGTATATATTTCGAGTCACTTGACAGGTATTACCCCGTTTGCCGTTATTTTAAAACTTCTGAATATTTTTTATAGCTGCAAAAACATTTCGTACCAATTTATTTCGCCCCACGAGGAGTTCCGATAGTGAAATTTGACATTTTTAAATGTGAAAAAAATCGATCCACTTGACATGGAATTTCCTATACCATGATTCGGTTAAAATGTCTTGCGTGATATGAAAACAAGATATTGTATAACAAATGCATGTAAGTTTCATTCGTAATCAATATTTAGAGCTCAGAACCCTTTAAATTCCGTGGAACTATGCCTTTAATTTATAATACTATATTGAATGTAATGACCACGAAACTGGTTATAGTTCGGTTTCTCTTTAAGGAACTGAATGTTGTACGTGTATTTCGGGGTGGGGAAGGAGGGAGGTTTTAGCAGGGAGGGTTTGACTTTTTTTTTAAATCTACAGGACTGAAAATGAAATTTCCATATAATTCTTTTATGCTTTTCAGAGTACATTTTGACATGTATGAATATACTTAAAACAAATGTTTTAAGCGTCAGAGTTAAGTCACGAAAATTGGAAAACTTGTGTAAAAGTCAGCAGTTAAACATTTTATTGTTGAATTTGTTGGTTTATTTTGGAGCGTGAAGGTCCCGGTGTACTAAATAATAATTAGAAAATAACAGCTTGTGTCAACCTTTGTTTTAAAATGGAATGCTATGAACCAAGTTTGGAAAATGTATGCTCTACGTCACGAGAAATGGCACATCAAAACACCAGTGTGTGGAATTTGAGCCCAGCATTTACCAGAATTTAGGTTGATGACCTACGGTAATCACTTAACCGGGACCATTACTTAATACTCTTGATGTTTATAAGTTTCCTCTTGATATCTTCACCTCGATTTGTCTGTGGGGTCTGCAGCAGTGATCACCAGGTGGTCAGGAATGCAGTATTTGTAGAAATATTATATCTTGTATTCAAGATTTTGACTGTTTCAAGCAGTTCACATACATCACCCCTATAACTAAAGGTATCCAGTTTATGGATTCGGATGTGAGACTTTACATTAATGTTTACATACCAATTATATAACAGTATAACTAAATGTTTTAATGAACTTACTTATACCATAGATGTATGGTTTGATACCCATATCACCTTCCAATAAATAATAGTTCCAGAGAAATAAACTTCCAGTGATGGACTGATGGTCATTTTGAAAGTAATCGCCATATTGTTCGTACCAAAGTACTAAACTGTCACTATGGATATCATTTTATGATCACTTTTATGCATATTCCTAACACTTGAGTATTTTAATAAATCATGTCAATAGCTGTCTAATGATCAAAACACAAACTCATTGAGCATTATTAGATCAGTGATATAGCATATGTGGGCCATCTTGATTTTATAATTTACAATGTAGATTTTGTTTTCGTTGGTTTTCTTTTTCTTTTTCTTAATTTTCAAAAGATATTAATTAACTAAACTTATCGTCCATCGAAACTTAAATTTTGATTTGAAAATTGTCTTTCTACGTGTAATAATATGATAGTTATTAGAGTTTTGTTTAAAGCCGCCATTTTAGTCGGCCATTTTGAATTTATGTATGCCAGTTATTTGATAGTATTACTTATTTTAATGAATTTACTGACACAATAATCATGGTTTGATACCAAGATTACCTTGGTAAGTGTTACAGTTCTGGAGAAATAAAATTTCAGTAAACTACTGCGGTCATTTTCAAAATGGCCGCCATCTTGTGAAGTTTTTTCAGCCTCTGCTGCAGAACTTAGGCTGCACACCATCTTAGATTTTTGAATGCATTTCTGTTTAATTT
The DNA here is from genome assembly GCA_032355785.1 of Symmetromphalus regularis. NCBI lineage: Eukaryota > Metazoa > Mollusca > Gastropoda > Neomphalida > Neomphalidae > Symmetromphalus > Symmetromphalus regularis. The sequence continues at coordinate 2,497 of JAULBS010079250.1, read as the reverse complement.
CTATTTTTTTTGTTATTCAACCTTAAGCCTACTGGGGACATCGGTTTGTGCACACTGACAAGTCATAACATGCACAATGTTTCAAGTATTTATTCTATTTAAAGACTGTGTCATTTGATAAACAAACAGCCTATCTGCCAGTTTCACTTAAAAAAACGAAAGAAAAAAAATAAAACTTTAATTAAAATAAATAAATATATATATATATATTATTCACATCTACTGCTGTAGTTTATGTTAATGATTGAAAACATATATCTTTCTTAACCGGACTATATTAAGCTGCTACACTGACAAGATCAAGATTAATAGTGAGGTAATATCATAATACATGACAGCAGTTCAACAATTAAAATCAAAATGCACAGGAGACGCGTGTAAACATCCATTAGTGTTTGCAGAACGATTTGCAAAGCTGGGAGGTTCATAATACATGTACATTTCTTTTGTTTACCTTTGATGATTATTGGATCCCCATCCAAATCTCCCGCTGTACTGGCGCCTAGTGTCCGCCCATAGGAGAGCAGTATGGGGGAGTAGAATCCCACTCCTACCCTTTGTAAAGAAAATGCTATAGTGATTGCTGTAGAATCGAACTGTGGCGTGATACTGTTACTGGTTTATTAATATCCGGTTCAGTGAAGTATCGAAATCAACCGAAATATTCCGAATCTGACAACACCAGAAACAGATTTGATTTCATTTTGTTTCAAATTTTAGGTTCCACGTTTAATTATGGACCATAATTTTGATTTTTAGCTAACAGACAAACAAACATATTATATAATAAATGAATAAATAATCGAATAATAATAATAAATATCAATCCAAAAGCCACCATTTATTACGAATAATAATTATTATTAAATGTATCTTTGTTAATCAGCTAGTTCTCGGTGACATCATTGCAATTCCATTGTTTTCAGTAAGATCTATTATGGAATAGCTCATTAGAAGGGCGTATTCAGATAGTAGAGATACTGTCTAAAATATGTTTCTAGCCGTTCCATGAAATCACCATTTTATGTTCATTTGCATGGTCAGGCATGTTTTGGTAGCATTACCTTTGCATTCTACCCATGGCCTACCTGTCGTATAACACCCGGCAGTCTTTTGGGTCTGACCGTGCAGTATTTTTATCTTTGTAATTATTATTATATTATTATTTTTTCCGTTTCTGTTATTTTCAGACCGTTACGGTTATGTAGTGAGCCCCTGATTTCCGTTAACCAAAAGTAACTTCCGTTAACTTGGATTTCCCGCACGTTTTACATAATTTCAACGTACAATATTTTTGTTTTGTTTAATTCAGGTATATTTTTTTAAAATGCCAAAAGCTAGGCAAATCGAAAAAGATTCAGATGAAACCAGACAGGTAAATTGTTGGTGGATCTTCGACTTAAAGGAGAAGTGAAATATAGCCAGTTTTGTGGTCGTTATGTTCAATATGAATATAGTATTATAAATTAATAAGTTTAACAATTTGTTTGAATAAAATCACGTAATCATGTTTTAAAACGAAATAAAACTATACATTAAAATTTACCGGCATTCGATTGCCCTAGAGCCGCCAGTCATTCACTATTCAGCGTTTCATTTATTTGGAGTCTTTTTCTTTTTGGTATGGTCCAGTATATCGCATTAAATTGTACGAACAGGTCCTACAAAGGATGTGGACTGTCACAGTTTGACTAGAAATAGGTTATCACGCCAGTTATATGATTTGTAAACATTTCCTGTAAAGTGTTTTTAAAAGTTACACCAGCAACAAAATAGGTGACAATTCATGATAAACATTGTCTACAAATAAACTACATTTTGCACTTAATAAACTAGCGGAGTATGATTTTTTGTTAATATGATGGAAATCATACTGTTTTGTTTTGGTCAGTTCTGAATCACAACATTTTAAACCATGTGTTCAATGCTTTTTGTAAATACCTCCATTTTTCAATGGCCGTAACGATAATTTACGAACATTGATTGCAGCCTTTGGGTTTGTTTATGGAACGGAATCCTGCAGTTAATATTTAATTATTTTTTATTGCAAACCTTTTCAAAATGTGCACTTGAAAAAAATATTGTTTTATTACTTGTACTAAGTTGTAGACATCGATCTGTGGCGTGATCCGGAAGTACCCAAATTATCAGTAACTACCTCAAAAAATAAATATTTAAAAAAAAATACCACGACTTCATACTATATATTTTATTTGTTTTAATTGTTATAGTAGCAAATTAATAATTGTTTGTTGTATTAAAATAAAAATAAAATGAAAATTAGATATAAGATAACATGTGAACGAGTTCAAAAACACTTGATCCTGAACTGCTGTCTGGTCTGAAATATCGATCCTATTCCCGGGTAACGGCTCATACATGTACGGCTGCACTACAGGTAATCTGTCACACATTGGTAAGTCCTCACACTCAATTTCATCTTCAAAAAACATGTTGATAGCGAGCTGAGCGCAAAGAAAATGAACTGTTGAAGCCA
>JAULBS010079239.1:0-19510 GCA_032355785.1 Symmetromphalus regularis | reverse complement strand
CCCCCCCCCCCCCCCCCCCCCCCCCCCCCCCCCCCCCCCCCCCCCCCCCCCCCCCCCCCCCCCCAGCGGGATGGTCCAGATTTGCAATTAACTGCTACACCGGTTTAAGACACTTCAGGTTCGGGGACCGCACCAAATAGAAATTAAATTACATGACAAATAAAATAAAAAATGAACAAAAATAAATGAATAGAATTAATTTTATTGCATGTTTTTGTAAAGGAAGTCGTAAGTCTAGGAGCCCCTCTGGCAGGTGGGCCCGGAACAATTGCACCCTTTTCCCCCTCATAAATCTGGACCTGTTTCTGCCAGTGGATTCCACTGCATTGCAACTCTTGTGATGTTCGATTACGGTTTTGGAGGGTATTGTCTATAAAACATTATTTTAGCGCTGATATTTACTGGCTGATGTTCAGCAAGTTAAATTTCTTTTATTGTTCAGTATATATATGTTATTATCAAATAACCCACATAACAGTTTCTGAATTATTGACATATACTGACCGATTTTCTCCTAGTTATATTTACTTTAATGTTAAGTATATTTTGTTTTTAGTAGGAAATAACCATCACAGTTGAATTCTTTCTGCATCATTGTCCACGTACAGTTTACAGTAGCTGATCTAGAGGGGATCCAGAGAATCAAGAACTTCCCTTCCTCGATTTTTTTTTTTTTTTTACCTTTTGCCGAGTGGAAGGACATGAAAATTGACAATTTTTTCTCCTTTTCTATTCACTCATCACCTTTTGACCCCCCTTTTCAGAAATCTACATTTGGACCCCCCTTCCGAAATCCTGCATCCGCTCCTGGTTTATAGAGGTTATAACATTAGATAAAAGAATATAAAACGTACAGAGTATGTGACTGTTTGTCTGTATATCTCCTGTCGTGTGGCGATGAATGCATATAAATAAAAAGCACAGCCAAGTCCTTTATTGGCGATCTATACAGGGAGTTGCTCAAAGAGAAAATATTTAACCTATGAACGGTTTCTTCGTGTAAAGTCAACAAGAAAAATAAAGATGTTTTTAACAAACAAAATACTTTCTTTTAGTCTTTGTTATATTTCGTCCTTTCGGAAGAAAGGGTTGAAACTCTTACTAGTGCAGGTGCATAGGCAGTAGCGGATCAAGGGGGTCCTAACACCCCCTATCTCGTATTTTTAAAAACCATTTTTCGAGTGGAATGACCTGAATATTAAACTTTTTCCTCCATCACATTTGGATTACCCCCTTTCTGAAATCTTGGATCAGCTCCTGACAGGGGTGGTGTTTTGGTTAAGCTGAATGTGGATGAAGAAGAGTTTGGGGTGTCAAAAATTGGGGAGAAGCTAGGTGTGTTGAAAAAGAAATGTGAACCATTTGAGCAGAATATTGTTTTCACGTTTTTGAGAGCAAATTATCAATCATCAAACTGTATAATTATAACACATGGTCTTCAGAAGAAATCCGCTACATTTTTCCATCAGCAGTTAGGGATATTTTATATGCACTTTCCCAGACAGGACTGAAAATACAAAGCCATTTGATAAACCAGTCGTTAGGCAATGGTGGGGATGGGGAGAAAACAAAAGAGTCGGTAAATGACCCTACTGAGCTGGATGGATGGGTGGATTCGATCCTATAACCTGAACACCCCTGACGAACGCTTTATCGACTGAGCTAGATCCCGTCTCAGAATATTTTGTCAGTGAAATTTGACTGAGTTGGGAATGAAGTCACCGTGGATGGAACAGTAAAAAGTAAAGTTTGCTTTATTTAAGACGCCTCTAGAGCACATTGATTTTTTTATCTTTTCATCAGCTATTGGACATCATACATATGGTAATTCTGACATATGTCTTTAGAGGAAACCCACTGCCGCCACATAGGCTTCTCCTTCCGATAAGCAGCGAGGGATCTTTTATATGTACCGTCCCACAGACAGGACAGCACATACCACGGCCTTTGATAAACCAAACTGCAAATGGGTCCACTGAGAAGGATCGATCCTACACGCAGACATGCTACCGTTTAAGTGGATGGAACGGTTGGGTTGAGCTTAGTGTTGCCAAAATGGAATTATCAGTGTACGTTCCACAACCCTTACCTTCAACACTAATCTGTTGAATAGCATTCCACGTAGATTACACATAGCCGACTTGTTAAATACTGTTTCATAACGAACTGGTCTGTATTTAGTGACTTGTGACACCGCGCTAATCTGATGTGAAACAGTGACGTTACAGTACGCTTTATATTCCAGGCCCATTTGTTCAAAGCAAGGTTAAACTAACCATGGGTTAGTTGAATATTTCAAAACAAATTATAAATCATTGCAAATAGTAATTGAAAAGATATGTTAAAACTCAGATTATTATAGCCTACGGTATCCATAAATAATCAAATCGGAAGTATATTTGAACTTTCTATGAAGATATTTTTAAGAGAAATATTCATCTACCCCATGGTTAGCTTAACAATGCTTTGAACAACTGGGCCTTGTAGTCAGCTTTGATCGCCCATATAATGTTTTCTCGCATCTCCCTGACCAGATTGGAGCCCGTGGCTTCTTCAGGACTACACCCCGGGTAGACATATTTGAAAACATCAGCGATGGGGCATGGTAATATTTTTTTCCCGTCTCCTCATCATCAGTTTGTTTGAAACTTAATTCAGATGATATCCATTTCTTTAAGAAGGCAATTTTTCTAAATTAATAACATATGCAAATTCCTTTTAATCCTTCTTTATATACGTAGGTGTATTTATTAAACCACAGTTCTTTTTCTGTTCTTATGTGGTCCATAAAGTGATTATTATTTAATTTGCGAGTGCATGACATCAACATTTCACATACACTTTCCTTGGGCTCTGCCTTATGGAGAGATACGGTTTTCAAAAGATTTATCGTTTCTGATTTGATATGTAATAAATGTTGATTAGAAAATGTACTAGGAAAATATCCATCCTATGTGTTTCCTATCAGTATATCAGTCAGTTCATTTCAGTTATTTGGTTATCAATATTATAAGAGCTTATTGGCATAAACATAAGTACAGCATGTAAATATAAAAAATATTATTGTAAAACTACGTATTGACATAAAGCTAGAAAACCTTTACAACGCTACGTTTAAATTTATTTTGTTCAACAACACCACAAGATCATACAAGTTATTTGCGTATTATTAGACGAGACCAGGTACATTTGTCCAGTCTTTGGTATACCAGTTATGGAACAGTGGTTGGGACGGGACATTAACCCGCCTTTCCGTGTGAGCTATCTGAACATAAAACTTTATCCCTTTCCAGCAGCGAGGAATATCAGACAAAACGTATTTTGAGTTTACTACTGAATAGTACTAAAAATCAACTCTAAATTAATACCTTCTTACAATATTTTAAACAGACAAGTATTTGAGATAGGACAAAAAAGTCAAGATATGTTTTAAAATTGAATTAATGCTGGAATATAGATTATATATAACACGAATCTTACCTGTATGAGGTAACAACTGGACACACCGTGAACACTCAGAACCCAATGAATGAAGTCGATCTCGTGCGAACTGGGCAAACCGCACAACTTATAAATAGCAGCATACCAGTAGGACAACTTTGAACGGCTGGACAAAGCACCTAATTTTCTGAGCAATTAGTCTTCAAAAAACGTTTTTATTGATTTGGATCACTTTCCCTACCTATTTGTTCTGCTACATAACGGAAGAAACGAACCCGGTTTAATAACTGAAAAAAAGAAGAGATATTGCGACTACAAGACTTGAAGGTGATTTACTGGTGTCCCGGCGGACGTCTGCTGTTTGGCGGGAAGACACGTAAATGTCGTCTGCTTGGTGATTAAAGATTGATTTTCTGTACAGCAGCACAAACCAGAAGCCTCACGAGTGCGATGAATTTCTAATTATCATATAAATATTATCCATTAACAAAATTAGCTGGCGGTGGTCCGCTTTATTGACTGAATCAGTATTTTGCAGTTTCATCAACACTCAATAAATGCGCGGTTAATAATTGATTTTAGTTGCATTTACAGTCCATAACATCGCTGATAATTGTCAGTTAATAATATACGTCAGTTATATTATTAAAGAAGAATAAATAATAATAAAAAGAAAGAACATGTTTATTTTGGTACGCAGTAGCTGATCCAGATGGGGGACCAGGGGGTCCGGACACCCCACCCCCTTTTAGAGAATTAAAAAAATATATATATTCCGAATGGAAGGATGAGAAAATTAATCATTTCCTCCCCGTCTTGGACCCCCCTTTTTCAGAAATCCTGCATCCGCTCCTGATACGCATCAACCATCTAAAGGAGTTACCGACTATATCGATGTTGTAAATAATTTATATGTGTTTCATGGTTGAAATAATAATTTCATCTTAAAAATAAAATTAATTTATTTTCACAATTGTTTTAAAAATATATTTTGTAATGCAGATTTGTTTTAATATAAAAAAATGTATTAGTAGGCTAACATTTGAAACGTGAATATGTGTACAGTAAACGCGCGTGCTTCTTTTTAACAAATATGCACTTTGTTTTGAGCGTTACGTTTTTCAAATTTTTAAGAATTGTGTACGTTATACAACCACACCGAAATACTTTCAAAAGGCCGCAACCGATATGTTACAATTTCTATAAGTTGTAATATCTTATGCATTAAACAACTCCAAAGGTGAGAAAGTACGCTTATTAAATACAGATAAATATATATATATATACAGACATGGAATTGTAAGACGAATTTTAGTGTTACTAGCAAATGTTTCTAAAGACGCTAAAGAAGAAATGATTTCACCTGCAGAAGAGTCGTCGATGGCCTATGCGCCGTAAGTTGAATTCAAGATTTTATAATGGGTGATATTTTATAATTGGGAAGTTGGAGGGCATTCTCTCCATGCCAAGGAATTTTATAATGGGGGATGAAGTCGGTGCTCTACAAGGCGAGTAAAATACTTACCATGGCGACTAAAAAATTCCCTGGCTTCTAAAAACTAAAATCGCTTTAGCCAGTTGGTGACTGTCGAATAACCTGTCTGTGATCCATCAGGGGATGACCAGGTCATAGCATTAATAAAGAAAGACAGAAACAGCAAAATGTATTTCAAATTTCTTTATTCACTCTATTTAAAAATCTAATATATCAGGCCACAGGATTTCACGGTAACCAAACCGAAAAACCCGTTTCCAATGGGTACCCATGATCACCAGTCACGGAACCAAAAAAAGTGTTTCCCATGAAATACTATGGCCTGTAATATATATTATGCTATATACAAGTATATATTAGCTGGTTACTAAATATAAGTGGCTGGCAACTAAGATATTATACTTTACTGGTCAGGGAAGAGTAAATTTGAACTTGCTTCGTAGAGCACTGTAAAGATGTGATTGGGGAGTTAGAGGGTATTCTCTCAGTGTCCCCTCATCTCACAGTGAGTGTGGTGAAGTGATTCCTAGTTTCATTTTTCTAACCAGAAAATGTGGTAAATAATCTTTGTAAAGATCTTTCTGGGAAAATGAAACTTAAAACATTCCTGATTTTTATCATCTCAACTGAACAGTATTTAATAATAATAATAATAAATGAATAAATAATCAAATAAAATCTTGTAAGACCAAAACTTGAATAAATGGAGACAGGATTAATTCAACAATTTGTAATGTATGTTTGATGCATTTTTATTTTAGCTTTAGCTCCCTCGATAATTCTGAATTAAGCATATCCACTTGAAACTCGGCGCTTCGAGTCTCTCAACTGTATTGCTCATAATGCTGGCGGATGACAGAGAGTGAAATTAACAAACTGTCAACCTTCCACATGAGGAACCTCCGAAGAATCCTGCAGATATTCTGGCCCAACATCATCTCCAATCAACAACTTCTCGCTCAGTGCAAGCAAGAGAGCAGGATGACCATCATCATGAGAAGACGATGGAAATGATTGGACATGTTATGCGAAAAGAGCACGGTGACATCACCAGGACTGCTATTCACTGGACACCAGAAGGAAGACCAAGGAACACCTGACGTCGAAATACTGATGGAGAACTCCGGTCCCTGTGGCACACATGGGGTACCATTCAGAGAATGGCCCAGAACAGACAGTAAGTCTTCAGAGAAAACCGGCTCCTTTTCCATTAGCAGTAAGGGATCTTTCATAGGCACAATCCCACAGACAGGAAAGCGCATACCAGCATTTACTGAGACGGGAATAAGCCCACCGCAACCGACTGAGCTAGATCCTGGCCCGTTTGATGAACAGTACATACTGATGCCCTCAGTAGCGGATTAACCATTAGGCATGTGCCTTAGCGCCAGCCAAAAATTCGGGCCACAAAAAATGGACAAGCAGTTTTTGTTATTTTAAACAAATTATTTCTAATTTCTGTCCCTGCCAGGGTAATAGATGTGTTGTGGCAAGTTAATGTGATGCGAGATCCAATTTAAATTGTTCAGGCCATTCTCTAAAATTTCTAAATATACATCAGAGCCAGCAGAGGCTTAATCCGGCACTGGATACTCTTATTTATACTTTATATCACTGGTATGTCAAAACAATATCAAACACGCAATTTATTATGGTTATTAATTTCATATAAATTACAAATGACAGTACCGTACGTGGGATTGGCCCAAAAGCCCGCAATTTTTCAAATTATAATTTTGACACTGTTCCTTCCAATATTAAATATCTTTAAATCACCGTCCACAATTTCATTGGGATTGTTTGTGTGTGTGTGTGTGTGTGTGTGTGTGTGTGTGTGTGTGGGGGGGTTATGGAGGAAATCAACTGCTCTGAATAAGCATTGCAGAGTTATCCTTCTTCAATACCATATAGTGACATTTTAGGTTCATCTACTGCATTACACAGCTAAAAACATTTACAAACAACTGAACCATTTTGAAACAAATGTTTTAATATATTCAATGTAACACAACAGCAGATAGATTTCTTCCTGTTTCAAGAAATTGACGTTATTTAATAATTTCTCTCTGTACCATGAAACTGCAAAACTTGAACCAATAACGTAACATATATAATAAATGGTAGATGTACACAGCAAAAATAGCGTCGTATGTTCCACGTACGTTTATGAACGTAATTTGTTCATGTAAATAGGCGGACGTACGTTCAACGTACGTTGAACATATGATGGTAGTTTGTTTTTCACATAAATGTTAAACATATGTTAATGACAAACACAATAACATGGAAAGGGCTTCTGTAGATATTTATCAATTTCACTGTTGCTATGAACACCATCATGGTTCTTAAAAAAGGTCTACTTAATATGGTTTTTGAAATTTCCATTATACATTTCTGAATCAAGTATACCTAGGAAAAAATTACTAGGGATAGAAACACCTTATATACTGATATGTTAAACGTACGTTAAACATGCGTTCTGTTAAACATATGTTCAAAGAAACGTATGTGAAACAGGTTTAACATATTTGAAACGTACGTTCGCCAATTCATATGTGAAACATATGTAGCTATATTTGCTGTGTAGATATCCCAGTGGCAGACTAATTAAAGAAAAGAATAGTTTTTTAACAACACCCAGGCTCATTGTTTATTTAGCAGTTCAGGGCCGGTTCCAGCAATTGTGAATAGGGAGGGTGTGCAACCTTGGAGGGTGAAACCAAACCTTGCGAATGCAGAAAAATGTTCATTACCCGAAAATTGGGGGGGGGGGGGGCCTTTCAGCCCCTTCATGGAACTGCGCATGCAGTGTCATATATTTGTGACTTATGATCTGAAGAAGTGTCCTGCTACTGCCACATAGGCTACTCTTTCTGAACAGCAGTAACGATTCTTTTATTTGTACTTTCCCCAAAACAGATCAAATTGGTTTTCTGAAGGGGATTAATCCGATGACTGATCGCACCTCAGCTTTACACTACCTATTGAGCTACATCCCACTCAAACAGCCTAATTAATTTTTTTAACTGTTTAACAACTGTAACCACTAGAGCATAATGATTTATTAATCATTGGCTATTGGATGTCAAACATTTGTTAATTTTGACAGTCTGTGTGAGATACTCCGATGAGGTTTGAACTAGCTCAATTAAAGACAGATGAAAGGCTCGAAATTGACAGGTGGCTGGCAGCAAATGCTGCTCAAAATGTACAATATGCTTTCTGATATTCAGTTTAGAAAGAAATTTTTTCTCCCCTACTCATAAAAAAATAAATATATTTTAATTATATTCTTGTTGAAAAAGTTATAATATATAAAAATTTTAATGAAGAAATAGTGTTACCATAGATCGCGTGGTCACAGAGATTTTGCAGCAGTGCGCTCGCCCAATGAAGAATTGTCAAGAAATAGATTCAAAATTCAGTCGGAACACTTCGGCCGAACATGGTTTCTAGGGTACTAGAATATTATTCGTAAATTAGGTCAACAGAGTTCTGAGAGTCTAGAGTGTCTAAAGTCTTTGCCATTTCTAAAGTCTTTGCCAACAACAATGGCAGCAGTCACTATAATCAAAAACTGCTTCTCAATTTCAAGCATTTGCTTCCGAATTAAAATCTGACAAGCAAATATTGCTTTTCAATCTTGAAAATGAATTTTCAGCCTTGCAGATGTCAAATTAATTTATACAATAACAGCAAAACAATTAAAAGAATTTTTTAAAAAGGAAAATAAAGTAAATTTATTGATTAAATTACAAAATGATTTAACATGGAATGAAATCTATGCTTGAAGTTTTGTCTTGGCTGTGTAGGCCATCCACCAGACGAGGATCGCAGTCATAGCAGCAACAAATTCCGTCTGCAGAAGGGGTCCTTTCCACACTCCCTGCAAGACATACATTTAATTAGTACATGCCATCACACAGGATACCCGCTACAAAAAGTAAAGTTTGTTTTATTTAACGAAGCCTAATTGTTTTAGATTAAGTTAAATGAAGAGCATTGTTGGTAAGAATGTTTTTGAAACATTAACAATAACCATAACAGACATATTTGAGATATTCCAGTAACTCCAGTAACTAATGCAGAGGGGAGTCCAGGGGGTCCGGACCCCCCTTTTCTCGTAGTTTAAATTTTTAAAAATATATTTTCAGATTGGAAGGACGTGACAATTAATCATTTCTCCAAGTTCTGTTCACCCATCACATTTGGAGCCCCCCCCTCCCCACCAAGAAATATTGTATCCGCACCTGAATTCACAAGTTAAAGAAAAAGTAATGTTTGTTTTATTTAACGATGCCTCTAGAAAACATTGATTTTTATCTTATCATCGGCTACTGGACGTCAATCATATGGTCATTTTGACATATTTTTAGAGGAAGCCCACTGCTGCCACATAGGCTACTCATTCCAATAAACGGCAAGGAGTCTTTTATATGCACCGTCCCACGTGCAGGACAGCACATACTACAGACTTCGATGAACCAGTTGAAGTCCACTGGTTTGAACGGAAAATAGCCCAAACTGTAAATGAGTCCACTGAGAAGGATCGATCCAATGACTGACAGCTTCACAGGTGGACATGCTACCGTTTGAGCTACATCCTGCTCCTGGACTTTACATACTATGGCCTTTTATACATTAGTTGTGATGCCCAAGTTAAGATGAGAAAAACCCAATCAGAAAATTAGTCCATCATAAAGGATTAAAAAAAAACATTCAAAACAGACTGCATTAGAAATTACTGAATTATATGACCATGAATGTTCTCTCTGTCAAATTGGAAATCTGGTTCATTCCATCTGTCTTCAAAAACACTTGCTTACTTTGACTTTCTATGAGTCAGACATAGACCGAAAGGATAGACAGTTACCAAATGGCTTCTAAAACATTCAGAACTTTGGAGACTGTATAATCTGAGCTTCTCGCCATAAACTGAAATTGGTGTACAGTGTTCTAGAACAGCAAGTTGCTTTGAATGAATGCTGAACTCAGACAAGATTAGTGATTAAAAACAAAATTGCAATTTTCTGGACTTTTTCCACACTTGGAAAATGGATATTATAAAGTCCACATATATTTTCCAATTAATAAATTGTGTATGTGTGTATGTGTGTGTGTGTGAGGTGGGGGGGGGGGTAAATAAACTTCTCAGAATAAGCATTGCTGAGTTATCTTTCTTCAATATTAAAGAAAGAGCAATCCAAACAAAAATCTAAAACAGTGATTCACAACCTTTAGGGATCTGCTTGTAATATTGGAAATCTGACTGAACAGAGTAACTGCAAATGTGTGGTTCATGATATTTGTACTTGAGCTCTGTTTAAGCCATCACAGGACATGATACAATCTAAGCTAATGTGAAAAACTCACAACATGTTTGAGTGTTATGACAGTCAGCGGCTCAACTTTCTTCGAACCATCACCACTTCTCTGAGCCTACAATTTAAATATTTATTTAGTACACAACAAAATCGGAAAATGCAATGTGTGTATGTGTTCTGCAAAGGCAAATTTAAAAGATGCCTATTTTTTCATGAATTGTGTGTGTGTGTTCTGTAAAAACAGCTTATTTTTTCTTGAATTGTGTGTATATGTTCTGCAAAAACTGTATATTTTTTTTCTTGAATTGTGTGTGTGTGTTCTGCAAAAACTGTTTATTTTTTTCTTGAATTGTGTGTATATGTGAGTTCTGCAAAAACAACATTTTTTTCATAAATTCAAATCTGCCTCCTACTGACTATTGTTGGTGTCTTTTTAATAGTATTTTTAATGTTATTTCTCAGCAATAACACACAATCCTACCATTTCTACAAAATACATTCTAATGATCAATATTTAAAACTACTAGATAGTGATAGAGGACAGCAATGTACACAAGACTGGCACTAGAGAAAATCATGGATAATATAACTTTTACAACAAACAAGTATGCCGGTCCTTCCAACTATTTATTTTAATCTGTGGCACACAACGTGTTACTAGACAATAGTAGTGTAACAGCAATGAAATTGACACGTCACTCAATACATAATATAATAATATATAATAGTCACTTCCAATAAAGTTTGCAAATCGCCTGTTCACCAATATTTTTCTTGTAATTTCAAGAGTAAACACCACCTTGTACATCAGTGAGATATCAAACAAGTAAATTCTAAATTAGGTAGAGTGCTATTAAATATATATTTACAAGATATTTACTCTATTTCCGCCACTACTTTAGTATGCAACAGAGTTCTTATGATTGATTTTTCACCACAATACTGAGCTCACCTTCCTGTGATCGGCAAATCCTTCTTCATCATAAACCTTCATATCATACGAGCCAGCTGGAAGGTTTTTATGTTCATCTGCTATACTAACCTGCAAAACGAAAAATCACAAATAAATTCATGCCTTCATTTTAAATGCTGCACTAAGCTGGCAAATAAGCAGGGCTAGCTCTGTCACTCGCCAAATTTGCCAATGGCGAAATTTAAAAACATTTGGTGAATTTTAATGTAATCTGGCTAAATAATTTCTTTTAATAATACCCATTTAAGTGCAGAAAAAGATAACTTTTCGATTTTTGACCTTTTTATAGAAAATTGGGCAAATGTTACTGGTGTGCCTGAACTACATGTAGCCTTGAATAAAACTTGAGTGCATAGCAAATTACACATTTTGTAGCTACCATATTTTAAAACTTTTTTTTCAATATATTATTGTTAAATTCAATGGTTTTCCAGCTACAAATTAATCTATTAAAACCTGAGTGAAAATCCAATGTTGCAAATTAGTTTGGTGCTGGCACCAGTTTATTATAAATATTAAAAACGAGTATGTATTTTAAATATTAAGTCAAAAGCATAGTCAGTTTCCATTTTTATACAGTTTGTTGTATTTTAAGGATGAAATAAGTTTGACAATGTTGTAATAAACTTTCATAAATCTCCAAAACTTGATATTATACATAGTAACAACATAAAAGTTCTGTGTTTAAAAATGAATCTAGTAATGTTTCCAAAAACTTAACAATTTAATAAACAGGGATCCACACTTGAAAATTACGACTGAAGTCTTTAATTATATTATCTTGATTATGCCTTTTTTTTTTTTATCCAATTCAAGTGCTGTTATAAAAGTGGATCTCTATTACAAACTGATTCAAAATTCTTCACAAACCTGGTACAGAGTATTGTCTATTTTTGTGACTGGAACAGTTTTCCCAGCAATTTCGGCATGTAAATTCAAATTCTGAAGAAGAGAGAAAAATAATAAAATAAAATCAGATTTTAAGATTAGTTAATATTCTGACAAGTATGGTGTATTACAATACATATAAATCTAAGCATTATTCATGTGTCAACATTAATAAGATCAGTGTTGTTCTTCAAATAAAGTCAAGTTTGTTTTATTTAATGATGCCTCTAGAGCACATTGTTTTTCATCTTATCATATTATCATTCTGACATATATATATATTTTGAAGAAACCCGCTGCCACCACATAGGCTACTCTTTCCGATATGGAGCAAGGGGTCTTTTATATATATATATATATCATCCAACAGACTGGACTTTGATGAACTAGTTGTGGACTACTGTTTGGAATGGAAAATAGCCTAAATTGCAAATGGGTCCACTGAGAAGGATCGATCAGACAACTGACAGCTTTACAGCCTGATATGCTACCCATGTATATAAATGCACAAGTTTGTAGTGACAAAATCGGTGGGCTGATTTCTAATATACATGTATGGATTATTGGTAGGTTATGGAAATATACAGGTTACCCTTGGGTTAAATGATGTTATCTGCATTGTAAGTTTCATGTTAATGGGTTTCAATAACAGTGTGCTACTGCTACTGCTAGGAAATCCTCGTAAAATTGGTGGTTTTTGTATTATGACTATTTTATACGTCATGTAGATGAAAGTCACCAACATCCAGGCCTGGAAATAATTATTTTAGTTCAGCTGGTCAAAATGTCCAGCACCTGTCAATTTGTGCTGGACATTAAAGAAAATGATCCTATTACATAATTTAATATGCACAATTTAAACAAAATACATAAGTTTTTATGGTGTGTGTTTTCTATTATTTATTTTTCTACAATTTATTCAACAGACAAAAGCTGCATGAAACTGTCTTTATACAGAAATGTTATTTTTACCAAAAGTTAAAACATAGTGTTGGAAAATGACAGACTCAATTAACTTTGTCACTGTCAAATATTCCAAAATGACAAATTTGTACTGGTCAATGTCCTTGATCAGCCACTTATTTCCAGGCTTGAACCTGTGGATGAGAGTCGTGGTTTTCAGCATGTTTTGTAGTTAATCCTATGTTTCAGTGTAATCTGGTGTTACCAAAACCAGGTGTGAGAAATTGGCCCATTCTGTCAGTGTCACACAATAAGTTTCAAGTCACTTTTTAACATTAAGTCAGAAAGAAATAATTTTAATTAATGGATACCTTTAGACCATTGCGACAGGTTAGGCTAAACTGAACAATGAAAATGGTTTCTGTGGAGACAGTTATTTCTGGTGTAGTGTAGGTTTCAGCGTCCACCTTTGGAGCCAGACATGTGTCTCCTACAACAAAGAAAATAAACGGACTAAAATTGACGATTATAACCATTTTGAGTCTTGTGTGTTCATATGTACCTAATTATTAAAGGTCACAATATTTCACACACTTCAGTTATGCAAATTTCCATCCAAACACATCAACAATTGCCAAAGTAGTGGACGATTAACTACTGTAATTAAGATGCAAGCTTTACAGTTACATTTTTCAGGCAGAATTAATATTGTGCAATTTTGGTTTTTAACCTTGCATGTATTTCCAGTATGAAACAATTTTTAAAATGTTCCTATACACTTCATAACAATATTCAATCATTTTTTCCAGGTTTTTTTTCAAATCTTGTCAAGATGTACAAAGACTCAACCACTGAAATTTTGAAGTTTACAGTCTAGTTCTAACAGTTAAATTATAAGTCAATTTTTGTTTTTAACTATATTTTCAATGTCCACATTTTTATTACATCTTGAATATTCAACCATCAAGTTCTTTTTTGTATTTTATTAAGGACTGCTCAATCTCTACAAAGACTGAGCGACTGAAATTTGGAAGTTTCTCTAGCATATTTGTAAAAAATAAATAAGTTAATAAATAGCAACAAGAAAAATAAAGTTTTTATTTCATTAAAATAATTATTTTCATGTTCGTAGTTTATGTTTTACAACTGTTTCTTTCGTTTATGTTTTCATTAATGTTTTATAACGTTTTTCCCAGATGACCGGACAACGTGCCACGCACACATAGTAAGTTACACGTGACGTTAACCAAACTAAAACAACATTATGTGTTCATCACTCAGTTAATTTATTTTAAAAGTTTTATTTAAACCTTTTCTTGATCCTTCCATCAAATTAAAATAAATAAACTTTACCTGCTGCAAATACAGGGAACAAAAATAGTCCAACCACAATGAGCATTTTATGTGTGGACGCCATGTTTGTTAAAAGAGAGAGGTTAGGTTCGAATTAAGCCTTCTGAACAAGTTCTGGGTACTTTTAAAAACAAAACCTCGTTGCAAACGAGCGCTTAATGGACAACTACTTATATGTGAAAGGGATAACTTGTACCAAAGACAAAAGGGAGTCGGAAGGTGGAAATTCAAGCTACAATTTCATCTTATTATTAAATTTTCACATGGACTATTCTTCATTTTAGGACATTCTTGTTTACTCAAACGATGAATCGAACACATCATCAACATGGCTTTATTGGCAAAGGCAGACAACTCTAAAACTCTCCACATAAGGTTGCAAATCAATATGTTGTATGTATTCCAATGTTATTTCTCTATCATATCACATGGAGTATAATTTCTAACAATATCAGAAGAGGCATAGAAATAGCATTTTAAAAAATATAATGATTTTATAATCATTCAGCTACAAAATATTTATATGTTGACCAGTAATATATTTTTTTTAGCTATGCGACCTTAAACCTACATAGTACATATAATAACATTAACAATATACATGTATATATAATTAGCTGGTAATCATTCAGTTACACAATATCTATATGTTGACCACTAATATTGTTTAGCTATGCAGAAGACTGGTAACCGTCTGACATCACCTTTTGGTGCACTCTGACAAGTCATAATATTTTTATATCTACTAAGAATACCAAAATTAGCTATTTATTGTTTGATTTATTTATGACTGGATTTGCATTATATTTGATATCCGATCATGTGGTATTAACTATTGATGTTACTTGAAACGTAGCGCATTATAATTAAATTATATTCGAGCTATAATGTATTCTACAGTTTCATTTAACAATAAAACACCTTTTCATTTGATTGACAAGCCAGGGTTGTTGTAATGTGGAATAAATTAATTACTAGGAAATCCAATTTTAAAAGTTATGGATAGAAGGGAGAAAATTCTGGCAAGAATAGCAAATTAAATTTATATAAATATGCATTTTATTAACAACTGAATAATGCATTATGCATTGACGTAGCCAGGATTTTATGTTATAGGGTTGCATTTTATACAGGGGTGTCAGGGGCGTTGGAACGATATTCATGTGGGGGTGGGGGTGGGGGAAGCCCTATCTTTGCGTTGGCCTGTACTTGCTCTTAGGGTTTTACAAAAAAAAAAAAAAAAATTCATTGCCCGGGTGTGTGTGCGCCGGGTGCACCCCCTATGGAACCGCGCCTGTTTTTATCTCATCATCGGCTATTGGACGTCAATCATATGGTCATTCTGACATATGTATTTTAGAGGAAACCCGCTGCCGCCACATAGGTTACGCTTTCCGATAAGCAGCAAGGGGTATTTTATATGCACCGTCCCACAGACAAAACAGCACATACCACGGCCTTTGATGAACCAGTTGTGGAACACTGGTTGGAACGGAAAATAGTTCAAACTGCAAATGTGTCCACTGAGAAGAATCGATCCGACGACCGACCGGTTCACAGGTGGACACGCTACTGTTTGATCTACATCCTGCTCCCAAACAGGTTTTCCCCTTCACAAGTAGTTACTTGCAGACATTTGATTGCATGTTTATGACAGAGAACATGTCATTAAAAATGTAACAAATAGCTTTAAAGCTGTCGTCTGTTATCCCATCTTATAACACAATTTACTAATGCCAAATGCAAACACCATTGCAGTTTTAATAAACTGTGTGTCTTCCCCATGAATGAAAATCGTTGACTGGCTACACGCAAACCTCATGGCCATTTTTAACACGGACTATCCGGATTGCAGCCAGTGCATTTGTATGTGACCTAGATAAGAAAGAATAGTTGATGGAAACAGAGGAATGGCGCATGATAGGACGAAACAAACAAATTCTATTCTAAATGGTTAAATATTAAAAATAGTTTGGAGATTGTAGCTTTAATACTGTAAAGCGTATGAATTATTTGTTTAGTACAATAAAGACGACTGGCGGTTTAACATACACACAAATTAATGTATATATAATTTATTGGTGTCAGATGTAGTCATTTATATACTAACGTTTTTTATGGGTAAGGTGTGCTACTGAATTCATACCGCTAGGTGGCGCTTTTATGAATAGGATGATTTAGTAGATTAAACAAGATTTACTTGACAAATTAAGATATAAATTAGATCTGTTTAAGATATAAATTAGATCTGTTTCTTTAAATGTCAGTAAGCAGCTATACAAGAGGTTGCTTTTTTAAATCTCAGTGTTAGTGACCAAACAAGTCAGATCTGTTTCTTTAAATCTCAATATTAGCGACTATACAAGTCAGATCTTTTTCTTTAAATGCCAGTCTTAGTAGCTACATTAGTCAGATTTGCTTCTTTAAATATCAGTGTTAGTGACTATACAAGTCAGAACTGTTTCTTTAAATCTCAGTCTTCGCAGCTTTACAAGTTGGATTTGCTTATTTAAATCTCAGTATTAGTGACTATACAAGTCAGATATGTCTCTTTAAATCTCAGTCTTAGCAGCTATACAAGTCGGATTTGCTTCCTTAAATCTCAATATTGGTGACTTGAGCACAGATCTATTTCTTTCAATGTCATTGGTGGCAATTATACATGCCATATTTGCTTCTCACGGACACTTGACCTAATTAATTTCCATACAAAGAATTGATTTTAAATATAAACATTTGATTTGTCCATAGAAATACTTCATCCAGATACTTCCATAACAACCGCATCTCGCTTATTATCAATATTTTAAAACTAATAATGAATTATGATCACGGACAAATAAATCATAAACCACAAACTCGACAAGCAATTCCCTATACCATGGTTCAGGTAAAACGTCTTGCGTGATATAAAATCGAGATCTAGTACTAGAAATGCATGTAAGTTTCATTTGTAATTAATATTTAGAGCACAAAGCCCCTTTAATTCCGTGATAATATGCCTTTAATTTACGTTCTATGTAAGACCACCCACCCGTTCATTACCTAGGCCAACATTTGCGATCAGTTCCTTCTGATAACATTCACATAAGATTAGAAGTAGCAGTCACGGACGAGAAATTGTTTATAATTTAAAATATTTTAATTGCATTTGAGAAAGGATCTGCCTTAGGGAAGAACATATTTCCTATGAAATCTGCTTCTAGTGCACAACATACATTTGAGCGCACTCAATATGTTTTAGATAACAGAGTTAAATGTGCGCTATCATAGTTACAAGTGTCATATTTTTCTATGCTTATATATATTAGTGACAGAACCGAATTTAGATCTAGCTGGGCCCGGGACACTTCTTTGTCGGGGACCCCTCCACATAGAAATTAAATTACATGACAAATGAACTAAAATGAATTAACAGAACTGATTTTATAATTACATGTATTACATATTTCATAAAGGAAGTCCTTGGTCTGGGGGCCCTTCTGGCAGGGGGCCCGAGGGAATTGTCCCCTTATAAATTCGGTCCTGATTAGTGATAATTGCAAATTAATTAGCCTCTACGAACACAATAGCTTAATTAATTCCAGTGTTAAAATACATATTTTCCCTACTCACGTTATAATGATCTATGATGTATACGGCCCCCATGTTCACTAGTAGATTGCTTTAATTGATAGTATCCTGTTGTTTGAATTTAATTGATGTTATAGTCTTATATTTCAACGTAAATATTATTAGGATTAACTGCCACCAAATCCGTCAGACGCATTTTAAATTATTTGCCAATGGAATTGTTATTTTTGGCAGTAAATTGCTTTAATTGATAGTAGTGAACCGGTCGGTCGTCGGATCGATCCTTCTCAGTGGACCCATTTGCAGTTTGGGCTATTTTCCGTTCCAACTAGTGGTCCACAATTGATTTATCAAAAGCCGTGGTATGTGCTGTCCTGTCTGTTGGACGGTGCATATAAAAGATCCCTTGCTGCTTATTGGAAGGATTAGCTTATGTGGTGGCAGCGGGTTTCCTCTAAAGACATATGTCAGAATTACCATATGAATGACGTCCAATAGCCGATGACCAGATAAAAATCAATGTGGTCTACAGGCGTCGTTAAATAAAACAAACTTTACTTTTTCTTTTAATTGATAGTAATTTGTTCGTTTAAATATATTTCAACACAAATATTTTAGGAGGACTGCCACTTTGTGAAACTATCGAACTCATTTAAAGGACAAACATTATGTATGAATACAAAAAGTGATTTTGTCAGGAGGGGCGGGTCCTTTAAGTGTTGTTCTAAAACAACACGAACAACGAGAACAACGCAAGGGGGATAGAAAATAATTTTTTCTATATTGTCTCCTCTCTTTTAAAGCAATTTTGCCATGTTTTGGTCTCATTTCCTGAGGTATTTTTGTATCATGTTAATTTTTTTTAATACTTTTATTAAGAAAGAAGGGATTTCTTCCATCGATCCCAGGTCGTTTCTTCCGTGCACATGCACCTGTTACTTGGCAGGGCTACTTTCTTTAAAAATCGTTTTTATCTACATGTACTTTCAGCGAATAAAGAAAGTAAAATTTAAATAACTTACTGCTAGTACTGGAGCGGAATGTAGCTCAAACAGTAGCGTGTCTGCCTGTGAACCGGTCGGTCGTCGGATCGATCCTTCTCAGTGGACCCAAATGCTGTTTGGGCTATTTTCCGTTCCAACCAGTGGTCCTCAATTGGTTCATCAAATGCCGTGGTATGTGCTGTGCAATCTGTGGAACGGTGCATATAAAAAAAACCTTTGCTGCTTATCGGAAACAGAAGCCTATGTGGCGGCAGCGGGTTTCCTCTAAACATATGTCAGAATGACCATATGATTGACATCCAATAGCCGATAATAAGATAAAAATCGATGTACTCTAGAGACGTCGTTAAATAAAATAAACTTTACTTTTATTGCCAGTACGTATACTATAAAAACTTTTTTAAAAAGACATACCAGTAGGAAGTACTACTAGTACCAGTACTACTGCTATATGTTTTTTGTATTGTACAGAGTAAATCCTTGAGAAATTTCCAATAGTAGAAGAGAGCACTCTGAATGGCTAGATACGAACTTTCTAGTGCATACTTTTCGATAG
>JAULBS010079228.1:0-19511 GCA_032355785.1 Symmetromphalus regularis | reverse complement strand
CACTGGTCGGTGTAAGTGGTATACACCTACCCACTGAGCCTTGCGGAGCACTCACTCTGGGTTGGAGCCGATATTGATATTAAAAATCCCATGCCTCGACTGAGATTTGATCTCAGTACCTACCATCCTCGAGTCCGATAGCTTAACCACTGCACCACGGAGGCCGGTCCTGTTTTTTATATTTTTTTATACCTTTAGTATTATAATTTATTATAGTTCACATATAGCAGGTATACAAAAAAAAAAGGTTGTTGCATGTGACTATATTAGACCCTAATAAATATTTGCTGGATAGACGCTCAATATGCTGGGATGTCATTTTAATGATTGAAAGCAATCTGACATTCCTTCCTTCTCAATGAAGTGGGCAACACAAATTACTTTCTTTCAAGACTTGAAGAGGTTTGCCAGACCTGCATGATGCGGCAAAGTCTACATGGATTAATCATTGTTAGGTAGATGTTCTATCACAGCATAGGTTAATTTCGATCCAAAAACTATTAAAAGTTAATGTTTGGTAAATATTGGCACTACCGTCTACTTTACAAGGTGTTGTTGAACATTATCCGTGGAAAATATTGAAACTGCATGCTTGCAGACGTGTAAATGGGACGTTGATGACGCAGGGTTTTCTGTTTTCATTGTATTGGGGAATGTTATAGATAAAATTAGATGTTAAAGTGGCGTTGTTCAATGAAGATATAAGGATAATTATTCAATAATCTGAAAACTAAATTAAATCAATTTGCTGTGATTACTGCATCATATCATGTGTGATTAAGCCCAACAGTAGGAAAATGTACACACAAATAGAAGACTGTTTTTACACATTAATTTAACATTAATTCGTTTCAGCTTTTCTTTTTTTTTTCTTTTTTTTTAAATATTTTAAATAATTTATTTTAATAATTAATATTCTTTTCCTTGTTTTTTTTTCTTTATAATTACAAAAAAAGTGTCAAACATAAAAGACGAAACTTATGATAGTATAAATACAACTTGAAAAAAATAAGGATAAAACACAAATTCCAAATGAAATTCTATGGTCTGTTTTTGACTTTCATTCACCATTGTAAACATAAAAAGGTATATTTTTTTAGCGAATAAAAAGAAACCCTATTTGTTTATAGTTTTAATTTTAACCAAATTATTTTGAGACTGTCTGCCTTATTGACTGACTAATTGATTGATTGATCAAATTGATTGATTGAATCGAATTTTAAAAAAGCTTTAATTCATAAGCGTTTAAATACATAATTTTAAAACCGATATTTTAATTATTTCCTGTATCTTTACTTGAAAATTCACTAAACGAACAGATTTATGTTGATCGTCTGTGCTGTTTAAGGAATACTCACCATCGACAGGTCTACAGACAGAACACTGAAGTTACCTTTGTTATTTAATGACATGCAGTTAACACCTGGACTAGATACAGGATATAAGTTCGTCACTGAGCACACTAAAGTAGGCTACAGCCATCCGGATCAATATCAATAAAACTGTGTTGATAGATAATAGCGTTTTCCAGTTAATGATGATATGTTATTTTTATTACTTTGTTGCGTTTTTTTTCCAGTGGCTGATCCAGAATTATTAGGGTGGTGGAGGGTACAAGAATTTTTTTTTTAAATAATAATAAAAAGTACCAAGACTGACTGCAGATATTTTTTACAGTATATTGTATGATGTGTCCAATAATTTAACATGTTTAAGTAATAGAATGCATAAATAGGCCAACAACCAGTCACCTTTTTAAAACAGTAAATCTTCTGCAACAAGGACATCCACTTTTGCGATGTTTAATTAAAAAATTTGAAGCGATGTTTTTAATTGATTTACAAAACATTTTTGAATTTGGTAATGGCATAACGCTAAAATTCCCTAGATACATGTATAAAATATGCATACATATTATATATGATTTTCTGTTAAAAAAAAAGTGTCGCCATTCATAAATCGTTGTTTGCCAGGGTTTTTTTTTTTTAATTACTAATTAATTATTTTTATTATTTCTAAAGGTACTGAAAGACAAAGGACCATAATAAAACAATAAATAATAATACTTGTTCCAGATCTGAAATTATATGAAGAACAGTATCATTGTTTAAGCGCACCTGTGGTAATTCCATAACGTGTGCCCTCGTTTGTGAATTCTGGATCTTTCTCATACACCATATACGTTTTTTTAAATGTTAAATTACGTATTTTTTCTGGCTACCTTTGCCTTTTTTCCTATACAAAAACAAAATAAAATGTTTTGTTCAAAACCGTGTCTCTGCTTGTGCAGACATCACGCCCAAAGGCGGTATAAATATTATTGGCAAAATATTGACGGTTTGCACCCACAAATCAGTCAAAGTAGTGATAACACGACATGTGTGCATATCCTGTGGTGTGCATATCCTGTCCTAAACCTGGCACTCCTTATAAGTATAATCCTTACACATCAATATGCT
This sequence comes from Symmetromphalus regularis, assembly GCA_032355785.1. Lineage (NCBI taxonomy): Eukaryota > Metazoa > Mollusca > Gastropoda > Neomphalida > Neomphalidae > Symmetromphalus > Symmetromphalus regularis. Next base: position 17,052 of record JAULBS010079228.1, on the reverse strand, counting down.
TTTAAAGATCCTTTCACAAAACTGCCAAAGTTCTTTTATTTCATAAATAATTCTACGCAGTATTAAAGGATGCATTCCAAAGGCAGACATCATGCTAAATATCACTATTTGGAAGTGATTACGTACACATGGAACAATTTACGTAAAGCAAGATATCACCTGTCGCAGAAAACTAGTAGTCCAGAGGATGCTCTGAACGTAGCATATCGATTTCGCCAGATCGCATGCGTTCTCTGTTAGTTGCAGCAGACAGGTTCTCGCTGTCTCCTGTCTGACCAAGCGCAGACGGCAACTCAAAATCTTTCGACGACAATGTAACTCGAAAAGGAATGTACGAGGAATAACGGCTTCATGTAGAATTCATCGATTTACATCTTCCTCAGTCCAAGAAGACGGTTTTGGCAAAATCGGATAGAACTACCGAAAGCGAAGGTTCCTGAAAGTAAAAGCCATTAAACATGGCGGATCCGGCCGAAGGTGGAGGGTCGGAACAAGATGATATTTCATTCTTGCGAACGGTTAGTGATTTGATAAATTATGTACTACTATTTGTTGTCAGTTGTGTATGAATTTATTCTCCTATGCAGCGATATTGATTTTTATTGGTGGTGATAAGTAAATGGGGCTTGTAAGAAGTGTCGGTATATCAAAGATCAAGGTGAATAAGAAACCGGGATCGTCAGTTGCATGCATCAAACCGATTCCAACATTCAGACACGTGTTTCTGCAGTCCACCGATATTGTATGATGTAACATACTGTTGTTTGGAAGCACTGTCTGTGTTTGGTAGACATGATGGTGATGCGAAGTTGCATAGTGCATAGTGATAATTTTGTTTTGAATTTACCGCCATACGTTACTGTCGTAAAACCAGTTTATAACATTAACTCCCCCCCCCCACCATAACATTGTTGTTTGGCAGCATTGGCAGTGTCTGTACTGAGAAGACACCAAGGCAGAAAATCGCTTCCTGGAAGTGGGGAGGTGGGGGGATGGAACATCCCCTGTCCAAAAAGTAAGGCATTTGAGCATCCCTGTCCAAAATGGGAGGGGAATGTGCCCCCCCCCATCCACCCGGAATTTACACCCATTGAAGACACAATGGTAAAATTGATATTGGAAATGAAATAGGGTTTTATTCCAAACATTTGATTTGATGCCTATGGCTTTGACTTGAATTTTTTTTTACATAATTTCGTATTTATAAAGACTTTAAAATCTGGTAAATTTTACATTGAAATTGGAAAGATAATATTTGTTTAATGACTCCACCACAGCACAAAAAATAAATATTGGCTATTGGGAACTCAGAAACAGTGAAATAAATTGGGAATGGTGCCAAATTTTAAAGTCAGCAACACAGGTGTTAAAACCCAGATAATGGTCACACAAGGGGAGGGGGAGGGGTTTACTGGATTTTAACCCTCCCTTTATTTTTTCTAAGAAACAATTTTTCACTTCATGTATAAAAAAGAGGAAATGTGGAAAATGCCTTAAAAATGGGAAACTAAAAAAATGTGCCAACTGAAGCCCCTCCTTTCTTTAAAACTATGTCTGCACTTGGTAGAAGTCTTGTTTTCAAATTATAGCCAGATAGAATCTGTTTATCAACAAACAACCAAAACTAAAGAAGCAGGTTTTATAATTATTTACAAATCACACCTACTGCCCTCAGCAATCTAGTGGTTTACATGTTTCAGGAGCGGGATCTAGCTCAAACGGTAGTGTGTCTGCCTGTGAACCGGTCAATCGTCGGATCGATCCTTCTCAGTGGACCCATTTGCAGTTGGGGCTATTTTCCGTTCAACCAGTGGTCTACAACTGGTTCATCAAAGGCCCTGGCATGTGCTGTCCTGTCTATGGGACGGTGCATATAAAAGACCCCTTGCTGCTTATCAGAAAGAGTAGCCTATGTGGCGGCAGCTGGTTTCCTCTAAATATATGTCAATATGACCATATGATTGACGTCCAATAACGATAAGATAAAAATCAATGTGTTCTAGAGGCATCGTTAAATAAAACAAACTTTTCTTTACTTTAGTTACAATGGTAAACAATGTGAAAAAAGGCTCCTACAAGCCTGCGTTTGGTTATTTTTTATTCCATTCAGTAGTCTACAACTTATACTTGAAAGGCTATGGTATGTGCTATACTGTTTGTGAAAAAGTCCACCTAAAAGATCCTTCATTATTATTAAGTGTCAGAATGGTTTAGGTTTCTTTAATTGAGGCTGGAGGATTAAAACAGCATAAATTATATTGAAAGAAAATCTCTTTGTTTTGGTTTCATTGCTTAAAGGAGCAGATCTACTTTGCATACATGTAGCTGCTGTTATAATACAGATTCAAATTTTTACATTTTTATGTGAAATTTTAGTTTTTTGTTGGGAATTATTTAAACAACATGCATGTAAATGGAAAAAATAATTTGTGTAGAAAGTAGTATTCAAAATGGCAGACGATGTACTTTTTCAGGTTTTTGTAGGGAATTATTTAAACCACATGCATCTATACCATCATATGTAATAACAGTAGATGACTATATAAAACAAACATTCTAGTGAGCCTATGTGATCCAACAGTAGAACGTCAGACTCTCAAGTTGATGACTGTGGTTCAAAACCTGTTGTGTTGAAATAGCCAAATGTTTGACATCCAGTAGCTGATGATTAATAAATCAATGTGCTCTAGTGGTGTCATTAAACAAAACATAACAAACCCCCAAAAATGAAACCACATGCATGTGAATGGAAAATATCATTTGTGTGGAAAGTAGTATTCAAAATGGCAGACAATATATTTTTTTGCAGTACATTCAACGAACTACAGCTATTTTCAGTTACTGGTCATACAACCTCAATTTATGATTGACAGATTTTATTTATCAGTTGAAAATTTTCTCATTGTGTAGCTGACAAATAGTTCATAAATCAGAAGTTTAGTTGATTTAAAAATCAGTGCATTACATTTTTGCTGGTATAAAAATGAATTGAGCTATTCTTGTTCACCACTCATAATATCCTCTGTCCTGGACAAAAATCAAGCTGCATTCATTTGTTATCACATGCAAATTTAATTTTGGGATTTTTTTTAACCTTTAACATTTTTGTCTCTTTAATAAAATCTCTTGAAATGATAATGAAGAGACCTTAATGGGTGAAGTCAGAAGTGATTTGCTATGAGGAGGTGGATAATTTCATCAGCATTTGATATTGATGTTTCACAGTCCTTTTGTTCAATGGCAGTTGGTCACGCATACTGACACAGTTTATTTCCTGTAGGTTATGTTTTGTGAGCTTGTTCCTTATGATGATTATAGCAATTCATGAATGTGATGAAATAATCCACTAAACTGAAGATTTTATTGATCTTTGCATGACAGCTAGAAAAGTTAGCCTCATTGGTCCAGTGGTAGGACATCAGACTCTCAAGCTGAAGACAGTGGTTCAAAACCTGTCAGAGGCTGGCTCACATTTGACTACACTATAACTGTCAAATTTTTTGAAGGTTTGACCTCCATTAACGCATGAATAATAGACCAATACGCTCTAGTAGTGTTGTTAAAAGAACAGTTAAATAAGGAGAAAAAAATGGAATAGCCAGTGTGACACCCCATTAGTCTGTTTGCTTTAGTGAAATAAAAATAAAATTTGTTATAACTTGTTTTGACTTACAAAATCATAGAATGATTCCATTTCCAGACATCACCTACAGATATCAGTGGTTCTACTGGAATCAGTTAGAAAATTAAAATAGTTGGTTGGTGGTTGTATTTATTTTTGTGCTTATATCCAATTAAGGTTCAATCTTGCTGTCCTAGGCTCACAACTCAGCTTCCTGTGCAGTCTGTCCAGAACAGAGGTTAGTGTTAGTAGGAGAGATGAAATCTGCTGCCGCCGCACTAATGCAGCTATTCTTATCGATAAGCAGCAAGAGATCTTTTATATGCACTATACAGACAGGATAGGACATACCATGGCATTTCATAAACCAATTGTGGACCACTGGTCAGTGTAAGTGGGATACACCTACCCACTGAGCCTTGCAGAGTATTCACTCTGGGTTGGAGACGATATTGAGATTAAAAATCCCATGCCTCGACTCAGATTCGACCCCAGTACCTACCAGCCACAGATCTGATAACTTAACCACTGCACAACCAGGTCTGGTAATTTAAATAATTTAAATATTCTTTTTTTATTCCATTTCTAGATAAATGCTCATCATCCAATCTATAATCCAAAAAATAAATAAAATAATTGTTTTAAAAAGTGACCAAAAAATATATCTCAGAAGAAGACAGCCACTCAGTCAGTAAGTTTGTGAGTCCGTCAGTCCTTTTGAAGTGAACTCTATCATCATTATTTGACAGCTGGGCATCTTATTCTTTATTGAAGCATGCTTCTTCTTCAAAATATGTTACTCCCAGAGACAGCATTGATTGACGTAGTGTGAGAAATGTTTAAAACATGACCGTGCGTGATCTCTTGCCAATTGGTCATATTTCTCAGTCAAATCTCACTTGACATTTGAGATCCAGCTTTTGTATTTAACTGTTTTATGCACGCTTGCCTTCGCCACTCAATGTTTGTTTGTTTTTTTGTTTTGTTTTTTATTTCACTACAAAATATGCAGTATACATGTATGTGTACAAAAAAAAACTTCTGAAAAATTACAAGTATAAATTAAACATGTTATATACAAATATACAAAAATTCTAAATAATAGGATAAGAAATTACAAGATCAAAATCAAGTTATTTAAAAGTCTTCGTTATACTTGTAACAATAATATAAATCTTCTCAGTGGACCCATTTGCAGTTTGGGCTATTTTCCTTTCCAACCAGTGTTACACAACTGGTTTATCAAAGTCCATGGTATGTGCTGTCCTGTCTGTGAGAAGCTGCATATAAAAGATCCCTTGTTGCTTATCAGAAGTAGTAGCCTACGTGGTAGCAGCAGATTTCCTCTAAAGACATGTCAGAATGACCATATGTATGACGTCCAATAGCTGATGATAAGATAAAAAATAATGTGCTCTAGAGGCGTCATTAAATAATATAATTTACTGAAAAATAAAAATAAAATAAAATGAATACAGATTCAGTATTCTATATAATAAAATTTTTCCAAACATTTATTTAGTATAGAAATATATTTATCTATATGATAATACATGTTCAGACTATTTTGGAATCCAGTTAACGTTAGGTGTTGACCACTCATTGGTATTACACTACATGCATCAGTCAGTTTTGGATAGAAAGAAAGGATTGTTCGTTTTGGTGTTTCTGTCTATCATGTACTAACCAATTCAGTAGAATGGGCAAAATATCATTGTCAAGCACTAACATTGGATATCTATGACGTCATACCAACTGGCAGTGAATGAATTATTACCAAAACCATTTGACACCGGCAGAATGGATATGAAATTAGCTTATTTTCATATCAGCTTTCTTTTATTACTCTACAGTGTCATTAATTTGTTAATTATACAAACATCCCCGATGTTTTAATGATAATCAATATTACTGTATGCATGTCTAGCATATATTAATAAACTTATCTACTCTGCTTATATACAACGTAGATGGGATAATTCAGTTTCTTTCATTCATTTATCTTCTTTTTTTTCTTCTTTTTTTAATGATAAACTAGAGCACATTGAGTTATCAATCCTCTGTTATTGAATGTAAAAAAATTGATAATTTTGACTTACTCTGAAATGTAAGATGTTCTCTGATGAGATTTGAAACACTGTCTTCAGCTTGAGAGAAAATTTAAAAAGACTACTGTATAGACTGAACTGTACAAATACCAGGATAGCCATTGGTAAGTGGAATATATATCAGTTGTGAGATATAAAGCAATTTCAAGCCAATGGGGAAAATGTTTTTGTGACGGGGAAGAATTACCAAGGCCCTTGACCAAACATTTTCTACAGTTTGTTTCAGCCGCCTTATTTATTCCTCACAAAATGATGATCGACTCCTATTTATTGCCTGTTTATGATACAACATAAAAAAAAAAAACATTTGTCTATTTTTTTAAATTCATAAATATTACGCCTACAAACTCAATAAATCTTATATGCAAACAATATAATTGCCATTCTGTAAAGATATAAAAACATAAATTCACCATAAATATAAATTTGAAAATGTAATCCGATATGTTTTTATGAATCTTCTAAATATTTATTACAAACTTAGATAAAGATAAGTCTAGACATCTTGCTGTAAAATCACTGAAGAATGAACATTAATCTTTTATGATGTCATTATGAAAGAACCCATGACATCATGCTTATTAAGAAATGGTATTACCCTAGGTATTTAGAAATTGTATTGCCTTAAGGAAAGATAGAATTTTCCAAACCAAGATAATCCAGTCCAGACCGGCCCTGGTAGTGCAGTGGTTATACTATCGGACTCATGGCTGGTAGGTACTAGGATCGAATCTCGGTCAAGGCATGGGATTTTTAATCTCAGTATCATCTCCAACCCAAAGTGAGTGGTCTGCAAGGCTCAATGGTCCACAACTGGTTTATCAAAGTCTGTGGTATGCTCTATCCTGTTGATAGTACATGTAAAAGATCCCTTGTTTCTTATTTTTAAAGAGTAGCTACATTAGTGTGGTGGCAGCGGGTTTCATCTTTTCCACTAACCTCTGTGCTGGACAGACAACACTGAAAGCTGAGTTGTGTGCCCAGGACAGCGTGCTTGAATCTAAATTGGATATAAGCATGAAAATAAATACCACCATCCAACCAGTCCAATAAGCAAGAAATGCTTTTTCTCTATTTTATATACAGTTTACTTTCTTTGAAGTATTTGTCTAAATAAATTGATTCAAATTCCATAGGACTCAGACCTTAAATACTAGTCTAAGAGAGTTCCTCTTTGCAAAATTTCATTTCTGTGAGTGTCAACCAATTCTTTTGCTTGAGTAGTGGCCGACAATTATATTTATAGAGAGAAAATTGCATATTTGTTATTTTATTATTTATCAATTTCAAAGTATTTTCTGTTTGTGATTACTCACTCTTCTTGGCAAGTTGTTCCAGTTATTAACAGTTAACAGAACAGAGTACATTTTAAACTGGCTAATAATGAGTAATTGTGAACATAATTTATTCACTTCAACTGTAAAGATAACTTTGTGGCAAAAGAACAGAGTGATCTTCCCTTTTGGTTGCACTTTTATAAGAACATCTGATTTGTTATTTTATTATTTATCAATTCCAAAGTATTTTCTGTTTGTAATTACTCACTCTTCTTGGCAAGTTGTGCCAGTTATTAACAGTTAACAGAACAGCGTACATTTTAAACTGGCTAATAATGTGTAATTCTGACCATAATTTATTCAGTACAAATGAAAAAGATAGCTACATGTATGTGGCAACAGAACAGAGTGGTCTTCCCTTTTGGTTGCACTTTTATAAGAACATCTGAGGAACTATAGCTTTGTTGTAATATCATTCTAGGTTGTCAAACAACTGTTATTAGACTGTTTTTGATAGGTAATAAGATGTGATTTCTTGCAGGCAGATGGGTTTTGTTGTGTGTTGACAGGAGATCATTGAAAGGGGTTATTTCTCCAAGGATGATCATAGGGGTGATTTTTTAAGAGAGGGAATCATGCACTTCAAGGGAGACAACTTAATACATATTGAGCAGGCATGGTACTTCTCCACGAAATTGCAGAATTCTGCAAAAAGCAAATAAATAAATAAAATAATTATAATGAAAAACAAAAAATAAAATAATAACAGAAGGAAAACATTCCTTGCTATCTTTTTTGACTGTGTGAATATGTGCAGTGTCAATGCATCAGCCTTGCGTTCAGGAGAGGCTAACCCTGGTGTTTCAGTGGTAGAATATCTCGCTCTCAAGCTAATGACAGTAGTTCAACACTGTCAGATGCTGGCTCACACTTGACTATGTGTCAAAATAACCAAATGTTTCATATCCAATAACCGATGATTAATAAGTCTACGTGCTTGAGTTGTGTCATTAAAAACAAAATGTAGCCATTTTACTCTTTCCAAATGTTCTCAATGAATGTAACATGAAGCACAAAACCTAATCTAGCTAGCAATTTTGTCCTGAATGCAGCGAAAGGAAGAGGAAGTGTGTGATAGCTTCCACATATGCGCAGTCATCGTTGTCTATGCATAGCACATTGTCGTGTTAAAGTTATTCTTCTTCTCACAATGAGGGGTGATATCATTTCACGTAAACCATTTTTTGTCAGTGCCATGCCTGTTGAGGTAATTATCTAATATTATATACATGTAAATTGTTAGGTTATTTAAGAAAGATTGTCTTACTGTTTTGGTTCCTAGATGTTCCACAGAACAGTAAAGTATGGCGGTGTCACCTCGATGGTACGTGATGTTCGTTGGTCGAGGGTTGAAGTATGGATCACTGCCACCATCACCAGCCAGATCATATGCTGAAATTATAAGATGATGTTTCAATCATTTACTGTGTCAAACATTTAAAGCTAGCTCGATCTCATATAGATAAAAAATCAGGATTATTTAACCTTTAGACTACTGAATTCTTTTAAGAGTTATTTCCCCCAATAACTGGATTAATTTTGAGAAAAATTTGTTTGAGAGGCATCTCATTTTGGTTAAATGTTTTGACTTAAAACTTAACAAAACAATAAAATAATGTAAAGGTATGAACAAATTAATATTATTTTGTGGTTTTGAAGGGCTTTTTTGCAGGTGCACGATTTGCGGTCTAGAAATATGTAAAAAAAAAAAAAAAAAACGTAAACCATGCTTGGTAATTTGTATTTATGGTCGTATAGCTCACACCATATCCTTGCCCTCACACTCGGTGTCACTGAAATTTTTTATTTCAAAATTTTCTCGCAATTTGCTCCCGATATTCAGAATCAAAATCTTCACTTTCAGTAAACCCCAAACTAATATTTATTCCCTATTAGCTCTTCAAAATCTCTGCATAGTGCCACGCCGCCATTGCTCGTCACGTTACATTCTGAAAAAGTCTCAATCAATAAAGGAGTCCTAACGCTTCTAAAATCCTCCATTTGCAATTGGGAACATCCTGTGTATATAGGTATTTTGTCATTTCCTCCCATAATGCATTTAAGCAACAGGAAATACTAATTTTAAAGGGCCAGTTCGAATGTCTACATATGTTGCCTCCAGTACTCAAGCATTTGCATGACGTTGGCGTGATAAGTCACCTGCAGTGTCCAGAAGGTTAAGGACAGATACCATATTATACATAATGAATCCCTCCTGCAAAACTTTCTGCACGTTTGTCATTATTCCTAGACCTGACACTGTACACGTTTTTTTACCTATATGTACAATACTTCCATTCTTCTTGTTCATAACATTAAATGACCCTTAGTTATTTTTCCTTTACATTTTATGAGTTGGATGTATTGCAGTTAGTAGCCACTGATTAACTAATGTGCAGGGTTGACATTAATATTTCTATCTGTTTAGGAATGCGCTGGAGAGCCACTGTTCATGCTGTACCAGGCGGTCAAACAGCAGGTGTCTAAAGGACCGGTAGATGCAGTTACTAGCGAAGCGAGGTACTCCCTAGGAGAGGACAAGCTCATCAGACAACAGATCAGCTATAAACCAATGGTAAGAGTCGAAACATTACAAGAATTTAGTTATAAACCAATGGTAAGAGTTGACACATTACAAGACCAGTTATAAACCAATGGTAAGACTTGATACATGTACATTGCATGAATTTTAGTTACAAACCAATGGTAACACTTGTTACATCTTACATTGCTTTCATTTTGTGATAGATTCGTGAATTATTTGCACATCTAAAATCAATTCTTATTAATGTATCAAATTTATGTGGTTATTTTCCATTATTGAAATTGTGGACTTAGCAAGTTTTGTAAAAACAGCTTTTCGATTGTCAACATTTACCTATTTGTTCAGAAATTTGTAATTTTCAAATACCCATGTTCTTAAAATGTTGATTATTTTTCACATTTTAATAACATTTTAAGAATTAGTTTAAATTTGTATGTTCACCTTGACCTCCCAATGGTCCAACAAAAGACTGAAATGGACCGAAATGGGCCGACGAAACACCTAAATTGACCACAGTTTGATCCTGTAAACAAAATACAGAACATTTTCCAGAAGTTATCCCTTTCATCGAGTCTTTTAATATCATTTATTAAAGAAAAATTATATAACAGACTTGACGAAGGATATTACAACTTCTGGAAAATGTTCTGTAAAATTGTGGTTCATTTTGGTATTTTGTCGATCCATTTCAGTCCTTTTCGGTCCATTTCAATTCTTTTCATTGTTTCATCGGACCGATCTCTAGGTATGCTACATGTAAGTACAAACAGGAGAATGTTGATAATTACAAACATTATTCATCTAGTAAATATTTAATAAAAACTTCTTGTTTTTTAAGTCACTGAATGTGGTTGACATGGACAGCTTCACGCAGCAACGTCAGACCCACACGGTGAAAGTGCTTGACTGCGACAGCATCTGTCAGGTGAAGGAGAAGATTCTTGATGCCATGTACAAGAACGCTCCGTTCAGCAGTCGACCAACCAAAGAAGAGCTAGATCTAGGTAAGATCTCGGTCCATGGTTTCGTTACACGTCATTTGGGTTCAGTACCAAGACATATGTATTTCAGTAAGATAATTTTCTTGTTTTGTGTGTTGTTTAAATAATATTAATTCTGAAAATGTTTTAAACATTTGAAACATTTATTTTCACATAGAAGATTTTTGTTTTTGATTTGTTTTGTTTAACAACACTATTAAAGCACATTGATTTATTAATCATCGGCTATCGGATATCAAACATTTGGTTATTTTGACACGTAGTCAGGTGTGAGCCAGCATCCATGGTGTTTTGAACTACTATCATCAGCTTGAAAGTCCAACGTTTCAACGTTAGACCACCAAGACTCACTTTACACATAGGAGAATTGTAATATAATGAAAACAATTTAATATAATATAAATAATTTTTAATTTTGAAACTTTTTCAAATGTTTAAAACATTGATTTTCACATAGAAGAATTTTAATATGTTAAGCAATAAAAAATAAAGATTTATATTTCTAGTAAGTTTTGACATTGTGGTTTTTGTTTTATTGGGGTGGGGATGGGATTTGGAGTATAAAAAATATGTATGTCTTGTATTGTACTATTGTGTAATGAAGCATGATCCGAGATTGTAAACAGACCAGACATTTATTACCAAATGTAGCAAACATTTGTGAATTTCATCTCGAAAGCTTTTAAAGAGTATCAATAAAATTGACAGTTTTACAGATAAAAGATGATTTTTGTAGTAATCATTCTCATCATTTCATCATCAGTAGAGACATCATGCTTTTAGAATCATCTAGTTCATTAGGTCATCTGCATAATCATCTAAAGCATTTATTAGTTGCTGTTTTTTTTTAATTTCTTCTGAATAGTAGCACAATGGCAGTCAAAATTTATATCAGGCCTTTGACCTATGGGCTGAAATAATTTAAAATACCATATTTGTTTTGTTTTATGACACCACTAGAGCACATTGATTTATTAATTATTCAGTAAAGAAGATAACTGATTTTTCTACAGAGATATAGTATATCAGGATATCAAAGCAGTGTCATTGTGTTACTATCACTGAGAGTGAATATTAATGAAAATTTTAATTCTGCATTAAATTCTGAGTGAATTAACACTGAGTTTGAATATCATTGAGTAGAATCTATTATATAAACCTAAAAATGTAAGCTGATAAGAAACTTCTTTACTGAAATAGAATTTTTTTTTCTGAAATAGAATATGGCATAAAGTTTTTTATAGCAATAGAATTATTCATGAAAGATAAAATAAAAAAAATATTTTTAAAAAAATACAAAACAAAAGCAATAAAGATTGTAAATTAGAATTTAATTTTTTAAATTATTATAAGAAAAAAAGAAAAGAAACTTCATAGATTATTTCTGTTAGTCTGTAATAAAAAATTACATAAGTCTATATTTTATGTAAAGCTGTAAAGGTCGCAGATTGTTTTTATTATTATTATTTAAAAAAAAAACAAATTCTACTTTATTTGTTTGACATAATAAAAATTTATGTAGGTCTATATTTTATTTAACATCAGTAATAACAGATTCCTTTTTCCAACTGGGTATAAAGTAAATTATTGAACAAAATCATTAATTTTAGTTTTATTCATTTGTTTCCTCTCTTTGTATATATATTATATGTGTATTTATTTGGCTTAATTCTTTATTTTTAAGGGCCGTCCATAATTTTCAACAATTTCACAAGTGTACAAAGAGTACACTTTTGACCAATCCCCCTCCACCTCCTTAAAAGTGTACATCTCCAAATGAAAAATGTTGATGCCACAAAGTAATCCAGGTCCATAATCCCATAAACAAGGCCAGGGCACTAGGAGTTTCCAAGGATTGTACCTAGCGCACGCAATGGTTGTAAGAACAAAGATAAATTTCAAATAAAAAAATGTTTATATTGTTCTGATCAGGAGCCATTTTACACTGTGAAGTGAAGAGAGCAGAGCTAGCCATGCGTGCTAAAATTGAAAGTGTCTGCCGATTTGCATATCAATGGATCGAGAATTGTCATTTTCCAAAATTGTATGCTGGCCCCTTAACCCCCCTCACCCCCACGTACGGTTTGTATGCTCGTGAAAATGTTGAAAATTATGGATGGCCCCTTATTTTTGTTGCTATTGTGTTATTTTGTTCTTCTATAAAGATCTCTGATTATTAATTTAAAACTTAGATAAGAGTAATGAATTCTGCAGTGTTGGGTAAAACTTGGGATGAACAAATTATTTTGGGTGCATGTTGGCAATGATTTTATTTTTATATTAAATATTTAGCTTCTATCTTTATGATTTTAAATAAATTTCATGACTTGAATGCTGTGTTTTAAGTAATTCTGAGATTTAAAAATGTTGGTTTGCTGTCTTTCAAATCAGGTTTTCTAAATTAAATAGACATTTCTCAATATGTACATGGTTTTTAGATTGTCGAGTTGATAAAAATTTAATAATAAAAAGAAAAGAAATTGTCATTTTAATTTATTTTTCTAAAAGATGGTTATTAGGTGGGGGGGAGGGGAAATAAATTATCCATTCATTGTATGTAATGATGTTTATTTTGGAATTTTGGCTATTTAATTCTTCAAATAATTCTTCAAAAAGCAAACTTTTATTATTTTGTTCCACTTTCATACTTTTTAAGGTATGTGAATCAATTAACGAAAAAGGATTTTAAATGTATTGTATATTTAAGAAACTATTTACATTGCATAAAATTATATTTATTTTCTAAATTCCTTTTATACTTTATTCACGTAACTTTTACAGTTGAGCAGTTTTGAATTAATATTTGTTCTGTTTTTTTACTTTTTAAATTGTATATAAAATAACAACAGGTGCCAATCTAAATATTTATCATTTCTAGAAAATGTCAAATGTTTTAAGTAACTTGGATATTAACACAGCAGTCAACAGTGCAAGAAATCTATTTTTTGTAGATTTTCTTTCTTTATTTGGGTTATGGTTTTAGCTACTCTTTAATTTTTAGCAAGTAGATGCTATTTTGTACTTTCTCTTTCTATTTGTTTATCACCCATTCTTTTGCATACTTCTATTTTTACTTAGTTATGAATACAATAAGACGGCAATAGTAAAATAATCCTGACAATCGTAATGTCATCTATTTTTCTTTAAACATTTTGCTGAGTAACATAATTTTACAATAGTAAACTAACATCAATCCATTTCTTAGGTTTTATGTTATATACAACTGCATTTTGAAAGCAATATACTTTTGTAATAAGAATGTATTATGAAATATTCCATTATTAAACAGTTTTCATTGAAAATCATCTATCCATCCATCCATCAGTCCATCCATCCATTCACTCGCTCATTTGTTCATTCACTCGCTCATTTGTTCATTCACACATTTCTTCTTCATATATTAATGCATTATTCATGTGAATGTCTTTCATAAGATTGTTTTTCACAGCTTTATGATACACAGTAGTTTTTAAATTGTTGGCTACTCACCCATGAATTACAAAAAAAACTAATTATTGAAATAATTTGTATCAAAATCAACTTTTAGTAAGTAAAGTGCATGAATATGCATAACAATATTTTTTGTTCCTACTGTACCTTTTCAGGTATTCTAAAAATACAATATACTTTAGTTCCTTCATTTAATTATGAATCTCAGATATTCAAAACCATTTTCAGTTTGCCGTATGAAAAAACATTTCTTCATTCTTTCATAATTTAATTCCTTATTGACCAGTTCATAATCTTACTAATGATACTACTTAATGGTACATATAAACTAATTTAATTATCATACTAATGGTGTATGCAAAGTAGTTATTATGTATTACATGTATATTTATAATATTACCATGTAGAACATTGTATATCTATTTTACATAGGTTTTAGAATGTCTATTATATCAATTGTCATCCTTAAAATAATGTTTATGTATCTGCTGAACATCGTATGGCTGGTAGATAGTGGGATTCAAGTTACACATACATTTAATTTACATGTAACCATTCAAGTTACACATGCATTTAATTTACATGTAACCATTCAAGTTATACATGCATTTAATTTACATGTAACCATTCAAGTTATACATGCATTTAATTTACATGTAACCATTCAAGTTACACATGCATTTAAATTTACATGTACATTGTATAATGAAAATTGGTCAGAAGACCGACAATAGAAATTATAAATTGTAATTTATAATAAAAATACTGTGACTTATTTCACTGTCTGTGTTTTTTAGTCATTTGAAATATTCTTTTAAGGATGTCATTATAGAAAGTATTTTAAATAGTGTTATATGATGTTTCATTTCTATATATGTATTTTTAATTATTAAAATGAAATAGTAAATATTTAATAGTTAAAACCTATGAAATGTCATGATAACACATTAACACACTGACTTCCAACAATAAGAAGACCCATAATTATGAAGACACAAGATATTTTGACTAATAATTAATGTTTTAGTTAGTACCGTGCCATAGTAAATTACAGATGTCAACAAGGGTGATAACTGATCTTAGAAACTGAGGTTATTCATGCTCTATTTTCAATTAGTTGTTTCCCTTGGTAACCATTTTGGAGATACACTAAATAATCTCATTAGTATTCTTTCCAAGACTCCTCAATTTATAACTCTTTGGATAGTTCAAACATGATTCAACTGTTTAATGACATAAGGACAATAAACTAATACTATTCTCAACTGATTTATTAGTACGAAAAAACATTGCAAAGAAAGTTGCTAGAATTTCATAATTTTTATTGAAACAAATCTCAAGCGGGTTATAGCTCAAATGGTAGAGTGTCCACCTGTGAACCGGTAGGTCGTGGGATCGATCCTTTCCATTGGATCTATTTGCAGTTTGGGCTATTTTCCATTCCAACCAGTGGTCCATGAATGGTTCATCAAAGGCTGTGGTATGTTCTGTCCTGTCTGTGGGACAATGCATATAAAAGACCGCTTGCTGCTTATTGGAAAGAGTAGCCTATGTGGCAGCAGCAGGTTTCCTCTAAATACATATGTCAAAATGACCATATGATTGATGTCCAATAACTGATGATAAGATATAAATCAATGTGTTCTAGAGGTTTTGTTAAATAAAACAAACTTATACACTAAATTAATATAATTATTGAAAGTTTGTTTTATTTAATGACGCCTCTAGAGCACATTCATTTTTACCTTATCATTGGGTAATGGACGTCAATCATATGGTCATTCTGACTTATTTTTTATAACCTGCTGTTGCCACATAGGCTACTCTTTCCAATAAGCTGCAACATGTCTTCTATATGCACTATCCCATAGACAGGACAACACTTACCACAGCCTTTGATGAACCTGTAGTGGACCATTGGCTGGAATGGAAAATAATCCTAACTGCAAATGAGTTAATATAATTATTATGCACCTAAAGAGCAGCAGGTTAAATAAGATACTTAATCAGTGAATTATCACATGACTATATTCATGGCAGTTATACTCGTATGTATATGTATATATGTATGACAAACCTGATATTTTCCAGTTCTTTGACCACTCAGTAGTTACATGTATTCATGTTTTGTTTACCATGTATAAAAAGCTGTCTACTGTTCAAATTTTCATTTGTTAAACTTGACAAGCAGTGGAGCAACATTTCTACAGATCTACTATCAAAACAAGTGTGTCTATATCTGAACCAATATTGTGCTTTTTAAATATAAAAAAAATCTTATATTCATTGTACATATTGTACATAAGAAAATGCAACCCCTGAAAATTGCAATGCCATTGAGATTGCCACAGAGTTTTTCATTCTTAGGGCACTTTTTTTGTACCAGACTAAAAGGTTTTTCATGGCATATTTTTCCTTATTATTAAAAATAAAGTATACTTTACACTAAAATTACTGTGGAAAATCCCATGGATACGATTTCTCCATAGCATATATTTTCTCATGGACATTTTCTTAATATCAGGGGTTGTAATGTATGTAGAGGTTGAAATAATGTGTAGAGATCTAGGAGCCATTTGTTTGAATTGTCTCCCTAGATGAGCTACACCATAGTTCAAATCATGATTTCTGCAACAATACACCAATATGAAAGTTATGTTAACAAACACAAACATGTCAAACTATTTATAAAGTAAAAAAGTAAAGTTTGTTTTATTTAACGACCCCCATAGAGCACATTGATTTTTATCTTATCATCGGCTATTGGACATCAATCATATGGTCATTCTGAAGGAAACTCGCTGCTGCCATATAGGTTACTCTTTCTTATAAGCAACAAGGGGCCTTTTATATGCACTGTCCCACAGAAAGGACAGCACATACCAAAGCCTTTGATGAACCAGTTGTGGACCACTGGTTGGAATGGAATATAGCCAAAACTGCAAATGAGTCCACCAAGAAGGATCGATGAAACAACCGACAGCTTCAC
>JAULBS010079217.1:0-19512 GCA_032355785.1 Symmetromphalus regularis | reverse complement strand
ATACACCTACCCACTGAGCCTTGCGGAGCACTCACTCTGGGTTGGAGCCGATACTGAGATTAAAAATCCCATGCCTCCACTGAGATTTGATCGCAGTATCTACCAGCCTGAAGTCCGATAGCTTAACCATCGCCAGGGGAATGGCATGAGGTGGAACCTTTTATACATGTTCTGGTTCAGCTGGTTGTGTCTGGTTCTTAGGTGGAAAATAGCCACCTGTTCTGGCCTGAACAGTTGATGGTAGCTGTCATGTGTGTTTGGCATTTAGTAAAGGGATGGTTTTTTTTATCAGTTTTTCCCCCAGAAATTGTCAGTTGAAAATACAAATTAAATGAAAAAAATTTT
Organism: Symmetromphalus regularis; assembly: GCA_032355785.1. Taxonomy (NCBI): domain Eukaryota; kingdom Metazoa; phylum Mollusca; class Gastropoda; order Neomphalida; family Neomphalidae; genus Symmetromphalus; species Symmetromphalus regularis. Next base: position 19,167 of record JAULBS010079217.1, on the reverse strand, counting down.
TTTACTATAAATAAGAACACCATTTTTTTAATCATCTTTTTTCACAAGGAAATGTCAAAAAATATAAATAAGGAAATAAAATTTTACCATACATTTTTTGTAATTAAGAGCACCATCTTTTTAAAAACCAAACTTTTTTTCACCATGAAATGTCAGTTGAAACTTTATCCTGTAATGAAATATATTATCATGATTCTGAATTGAGCACGCTTACTTAAGCCAACCATCTTTAAATCATATCTCGAGACAGTTGTGATAGGCGAAAATAGATTTTCACAAATATTGGCAATTATTCAAGTTTCCTATGAGATTCTGACACAATAAATGGCAGTTGGTCGTACAGAAATGCCACCAGAGCAATTTATTTTTTTAAAATGGCAGAATCAATACAGACAGTACATGCTAAGAAGAGAATATCACATTTCATGTAAGCATTCAAAAATGTCTCTATCTATAAGACCAGGATTAGTAAAGTATTAACAGATCTGCCTACCTATAAAAAAAGTCTTTTCAGGAACCTAAGGTCCATAACAGTACCAGCGCTGCCATTTAAATATTGGGGGAACAAGACTGAATAGGGAAACCATTTACATTTATAGGATGCCTACAATGTAATTATTTTAAAATATAGTCATAAAAAAAAGAAGGTTGAAACAGATTTGCCCATACCCCCTACCCCCTTGAAGATGTGTACTTTCGGTTAAGCGTTACTTTAATATAATAAAGGAGAAATACTGGTAAAGATTATTATATAGAAATTTTAATTTAAATTTTTCTAAGCAAAATGTGGGGGTGGGATAATTATATAAGCATCCCCCCTGCCCCCCTCCTCCCCATCCCTCTAAGGATTTCTGCCAATACCTAATATACAAGTGGTATTTAAATCCAATTTGACCTTGTATCAAAGCCAGTTTGACCTTATGTCAATGCAAAATATCTGTAAAAGATTTTTCTTTCTAATTACAGTAAAATATGGAAAGGACAAAAAATAAAAAGGTTGTCCTAATATACAGATGGTATTTAAACCCAGTTTGACATTGTATCAAAGCCAGTTTGACCTTGTCTCAATGCAAAAATATCCCTAAAAGATTTTTACTTTCTAATTACAGCAAAATATGGCTAGGACAAGAAAAGCACATCTGGTGAGCCAGGCAAGTGGAACTAAGTGCCATGTTGTGGCATTTTGTCATCAGCATTACTGTCAACATGCTCACAGCTGTGTAAATCAGCAGGCAAACTGATGACATATTTGACAAGGGAATTGCAGACAAAGCAGCTCATTTGCGAGTGCAGCAAATAACATAATTTACTACAATCTCTTTTCCAGGACAGTTATGGCAAAAAGATGTCTTTTTCTAGCTCAGACTAATTTGCACATTATTACATAATTAACCACACAGGAGTGTTGAGTGACAAATGCGGTATTTTATTACCGTTTTGGAACAAACTCAGCTACTTAGTATATGAAATATGAGAGAAACAATCAGAAATCACTTGATGTATGATCATAAGTGATGGTACAATCATATACTGGATACAGACCAAGTTGCTATAAAAGCAACCGGTTGGTTGGTTGGTTGTATTTATTTTCATGCTTATATCCAATTAAACGCATACTCCAATGGACCCTTGACCTAATTAATTTCCAAACAAAGAATTCATTTTAAATATAAACATTTGATTTGTTCATAAAAATACTTCATTTAACTACTTACATAACCACTGCATCTCGCTTATTACCAATATTTTAAAAATAATAATGAATTATGCTCATGGACAAATAACTCATAAACCATAAACTCTACATGGAATTCCCTATACTATGGTTCAGGTAAAATGTCTTGCATGATATAAAATATCAAGTATCACAAATGCATGCACATGTAAGTTTCATTTGAAATTAATATTTAGAGTGCAAAGACTCTTAAATTCTGTGGGAATATGCCTTTAAGGTTCAAGCATGCTGTTCTAAACTCGCAACTCATCTTCCTGTGCTGTCTGTCAATGACAGAGGTTAGTGTTAGTAGAAGAGACAAAATCCACTGCTGCCACACTAATGTTGCTACTCTTATCGACAAGCAGCAAGGGATCTTTTATATGCACTATCCCAAAGACAGGATAGCACATACAACGGCCTTTGATAAACCAATTGTGGACCACTGGTCGGTGTAAGTGGTATACACCTACCCACTGAGCCTTAAGGAACACTCACTCTGGGTTGGAGCCAATACAGAGATTAAAAAATCCCATGCCTCAAATGAGATTCGATCCCAGTACCTATCATAAAAAATCATGAGTCCAACTGTTTAACCACTGTGCCATATGAGCCAGTATAACAGCAACCACACAAATGGTTATGTCACAGAATTAAATCTGGTGGGTAGATGGATCAAATCTCAGTCATGGCATGGAGTTTTCTAACAGATTTAGATTTTTTATTTATGAAATGGGCCACTGCTGAATCTTTGTATGTACTTTCCCACAGACAGGACAGCATTGCCTTCAATAGCTAATGTTAATTTTTTGTGAATAGGGGATGGTCGTCAAATAAATAAGCCACAACTTTTGAAATATGGAGACCAAATCTAGATCCATCTTGCTGAAATATATACATGTCAAACTGCTGCTGCTTCAGATGGATAGTTAAATACTTTCTTCAGCACACACAATTTTCTATTTTTTTCCATGGACAGATTAAATGCAGAGTTGTAACAGAAAATATTAAATGAGTCACTATGTTCTCAAAAGAAATGAAATCAATGAAATTTTGGAACTTGTCATTACTCTACAGGAATTATAGATCTTCCGTGACTTTTAGCTTCATGTTTTCTATGAAAGTGCTCATCTAGGCCTTAATTTCGGATTGTATTTGGAATACAAGCTCATAGTTTGACTCCAGAATAATGTATCCTTGCAAGCAGTAATTTCTGAAAATACTAGTCATTCTCTTTCACATTATTTCAGGCACAGTGTCCAGCTGGGATATGATGGCTCATCAGTTATTGGGATTGGGATATTTTTTATTCCAACCAGTTGTACATGACTGGTAAAAAAAAAGAGTAAAGTTTGTTTTAGTTAACGATGCCTCTAGAGCATATTGATTTTTATCTCATCATCAGCTACTGGACGTCAATCTTATGGTCATTCTGACATATTTATTTAGAGGAAACCCAGTTGTGGACCACTGGTCGGTGTAAGTGGTATACACTTACCCACTGAGCCTTGTGGAGCACTCAGTCTGGGTTGGAGCCAATACTGAGATTAAAAATCCCATGCCTCGACTGAGATTTGATCTCAGTACCTACCAGCCTTGAGTCTGATAGCTTAACCACTGTGCCACGGAGGCGCAGAACTGATATGCATTGTATTCCTATCCACATCAACAAGTACATGCAGTTCTCAATTTGATGGTGAGTACAGCAGTATGGTACTCAATAAAAACAAGCTCGACTCTTATTTTCAAAGAATATCAGTCCAATAGTCTCGTCAATTAATAAATTTTATATGTTGAATCATGCATGGGGTTCTCAAGATATGCAAACAGAACATTTTAGTGAGCCTCAATAGTCCAGTGGTAGAATATTGGACTCTGAAGCTGAAGACTATGGTTCAAAACCCATTCGGTGACTGGCTCACACTCGACTGTGTCATAATTTCCAAATGTCTGACATCCAATAGCTGAGAATCAATAAATCAATGTACTCTAGTGGTGTCGTTAAACAAAACAAACACAATTTTTCACTCTAAAATCTGGGCATAGATTAATATGAATATATTAACCTGTCTATAACAACCACACTGTTCCAACTAAAAGTGGCTCTTTTGGGCAAGTGACTGTTACATACAGGTAGGAATATATGGATTTGTGTTATGAATGCACACATCAAGGTGGTTTTTGTTGATAAATGGCTTTTAATTACAGATAGCCATTAGATCAGTTTTTACTGTGCAGGCCCGTAGGAACAACTTTGGGACTGGGGAGTACTGACGGATCTCGTACAAACTACATCAGATTTTAGTTGCAATGGCAAAAATTCATGTGTCAAAGAAAAAAACAAAGACTCACAAGTGGGGGCCACATGCCCACTCCCAGTTCCTATGGGCCTGCTGTGCATTAAAAAAGACTGCAAGACACAAACATAAAACCTACTTGCTATACACATGCACATATTTTATTCCTAATTCTAAACAGATATTAGTAATTTAAATACTTGTACATGCAGTCCAGATCAAACAATTAAAATATTTGGCATACTGGGTAACCAGAATTCTATTTATTTAGTTTTGTACCAAAGTACTGGCATCATCTCTTACAAAAAGTACATATCAGGCATGGCAGAAAGGGGGGAGCTGGAGAGCTCTAACCCCCCACCCACCAAATAATTATTAATCAAGCATAACCTTGTATCCACTTGAAACTCGGCTCTTCGAGCCAAGTTATATTAGCCCCACCAACATTTCTTGGCAAAAATTCAACAGATAACTGGAATTTAGCTTGTTGATCTCTCTGTCAACAAAAGCTAGATTACTAAATTCTCCTAAAAGGGACTTTTCTATTTTTATGTGATTCAAATTGCTCAAATTTACACTACCTTAAAATTCAGCAATCAGCCAAGCTCCCATAAAAGCTTATAATTAGTTTATCTATCATTCCAACAATGTATTATTTTAATGTGGCTGTTATTTTAAAGAATGAAGTTAAGCTAACCATAACCCTAATTTCAAGATACATGTACATGTAGGCTATGAATAAGTTCATTAAAAACATATATCAATATGTGAATTAAATTAGTTTTAATGGCGCGAGGGGTTGTCGGGGGATATTTTACCAACAAAAGTATGCTGATGTTGAAGGTTCATTATAAACAAGTCATTTGTCAATTTATAAGATCACTTCCAAAGATAGCAGTTTCAGGTTTTTTGGTTTTGTTTTTGCAGATACACACCTCAAAGAATTTTTTTTTTAATTATGTCATATTAAGTCTACTTTTATCATAAAAATATAAATTTTAGTTATTTAACCTCCACATTTTCTTTAAAATGCACCACTTCCCTTATCATAAAGCTTATGCCTACACTATAGTATAGATATAAAAATAAAGTAAAAACAAATTGTATAGTTTTAATAATTTTATTGGCCTGGGCAAAATCACCTTCATTTTTGTCGTTGAGATGATATTCAAAACCATGATGACACGAATGCATTAAAAATATATAATTGTGATTAAACATCAAAGCCATTTAGTATACTAAAGGTGAGATATTATTAAAAATTCCTCATGACCATATAAACCGTGAACAGACCCTTATGCAAATTTAAAATTAAACAACGGATTCCGATCGATAGCATATATTTCAAGATATATTTTACGTATTATAATGTTAATGTATATAATACTTACATTTACAAAACAGGCATCAATCAAAAGTCACAAATTTAGCTTACAAGTTACAGCAACAATTTTCGGGTATACTTTTCAACAAGTGACTCATCTATTCAACAAAAATGTCATTACCGATGCAAGGGAAATAACTCTTAAGATTGTCATTAGCTAGGCTAGTGGTTAGTGTTGTAACATTTAAACACTACGTTCGATTTCAAATAGAATGCTTGGATCAATTAAGTTTTAAACTTAAAAATGATGTTTTTTAGTATTAGTTTTGTTTGTTTTTCTGTTATTTATCATATTTTAATTTTTACTTCATCATGACTTAAAAATAATACATTTTATAAAATGATTATAGTTGTTAGTAGGCTCAAAATCAAGAAAACATTTGATGAAAAATCAGAAATAAAAATTAATTTCTATCCCTGCCTCCCTTGTCCATCCTCTATCTATGGGCTTCCAAAAAATATCCTTTGAAATTTGATAATAAATGGCAATGAGTTTGATATTTTATTTATTACCCAACACAATTTTAATCATTCTATTTATTAAACTTTCTAATTGCACAACAGTTTAGAGAAATGCTATCCTATAACATTATGGATGACATTACATTGTACTTTTTCATTTCAGTGGTGTCATTATCACTTTTACAAAATTATTATGTCATATTTAGTACAGGCAAGCTTATTGGTCATAATGACCAGAGCAACCCAATGAAATGCAATCTTAAACCAATATATATAAGGTATCTAATTGAAAGAATATAAAAAATATTTCCGGTATGATTCCACCACACCTTCATTACCTAACAAATTGTCTTTAAAGTCTAATTGGCTGTAGGTATACATACAAAAAACAGGATGAAGGGACCACATAGGCTACTCTTTGTATTAACAGCAATGGGTATCAGTAGATAAAGGAATAAGAAAAAGAAATGTGTAAAATAAAAGGGGAACCACACACCTTGGACCTATAGATCTTTCACATGCTTTTTAAGATTAGCACATTACAAAAGTCATGGACAATTGGTGAGAATGGTAAATAATCAATTTAAACTCAAAGTTCAAGAATTAATGTAATCAATTTGTTGTTGAAAAATGTTTAACTGCAGTTAACTGTTAAATCTATTAATAATTAATTATTTTTATTTAATGACAACTAGAGCACATTGATTTGTTAATGATCGGCTATTGGATGTCAAACGTTTGGCAATTTTGACACGTTGTCAAGTATGAGCCAGCCTACAATGTGTTTTGAACCACTACTTCTGCTTGAGTCTGATATCCAACCATTGTACCACCAAGGCTCACCCATTAATAATTCATTTGATGTTGCAAGTTTCTAAAATAATTTTAGTTATTTCAGCATTTAACCTGGTATCAGTTATAATGAATTACAGGTTGTCATCTTTTCCAGTTCTGTGATCTGTGAGGAGGTGGGAGGTAGCACATTCCTCTTAATTTAGTAAAAAGTAAAGTTTGTTTTATTTAGCGCCATCTCTAGAGCACATTCATTTTTATCTTATCGGCTATTGGACGTCAATCATAGTCATTCTGAAATATGTATTTAGAGGAAACCCACTGCCACCACATTGGCTACTCTTTTCCAATAAGCAGCAAGGGGTCTTTTATATGCACCGTCCCAGACAGGAAAGCACATACCACAGCTTTTGATGAACCAGCTAGGGATCACTGGTTGGAACAGAAAATAGCCCAAACTGCAAATGGGTCCACTGAGAAGGATCAATCCAACAACAGACCGGTTCACAGGCAGACACGCTACCGTTTGAGTTTCATCCCGCTTCTAATTTAGTATGCACAACAAATTTGCTTCAAGGCTCTATTTTAAAAGTCTTGCTACAACACTAAAAATAGCATCCTTTTTTTCAATATTATTATGGGTAATTTGGGTTTCCTTCTCCCATCTCTGGCTTTTGACCGTATTAAGAAAATAAGGTCCAAAAACAACCCAATAACAAACAATGCTCAGGTGAATTATTTACAAGTTTATTGCACAATGTTGTTACAAATCAAATTTTTCAGAACAGATGCTGTGTCCATGTTCTTCATACTCTTGCCGAGTGACTACCAGTCTGGAAAATGTAGGATCCTTAGCCATCATTGAGCCACCTTCCCATGCATAGGTCATAGGTCTATGGAAATCAAGGAAAAACACACAGTAAATACACATTCAGCTATCAGTTTTAATTTTTAAAGATATATTATCATAGATAAAACTAATGTACATGGTGAATTTAAAATGTTTTGACATTTAAAAATTAATATATGAAAAACATACAATAAATCATATTTAAAAAATCAGTAACAGATCTGACTATTAGCACTAGTTTTATTAGAGAATTTTCTCTCTTGTGATCAATCATGATTTCACAAAATCAAAATGATAATTTCTGCTGAAATATTTCCAGCTGCTAGAATATTATTCAGAACCCAAAACAAAACATTATTACTTTAAACTAGAGATAATTTCATTACGTAAGGGACTACTAAGACATGAAGTCCGGTTGATGGTTCAAGCTTGATTCACAGTTCAAGCTTGATTCACAGTTCAAACTGCATTTAAACGTGTTAAAGGAGCGGGATCTAGCTCAAAAGGTAGCGAGTCTGCCTGTGAACCGGTCGGTCGTCGGATCGATCCTTCTCAGTGGAAACATTTGCAGTTTGGGCTATTTTCCATTCCAACCAGTGATCCACAACTGGTTTATCAAAGGCCATGGTATGTGCTGTCCTGTCTGTGGGACGGTGGATATAAAAGATCCCTTGCTGCTTATCGGAAGGAGTAGCCTACATGGCGGCAGCGGGTATCCTCTAAAGACATATATCAGAATGGTATGACGTCCACTAGCCGAAGATAAGATAAAAATCAATGTGCTCTAGAGGCGTCGTTAAATAAAACAGAACTTTACATTTATGCGTGTTAAAAGAAAAGGTTGAACCATAAATCAAGGTTGAGCTTACAACAAGAAATTATGCCTAATTGTCTTACTTTTTTTGAAGAGTAACCTCTACATCATATTCTTCTGGGGCCAGGCTTCTCACATCAGAATATCTGCAAATAAAATTAATCTCCAATAATTATTAGACATGTACAATGTACTTATTGCTCAGATCTAAAGAATAAAGTAAACTGGAATCATTATCATTTGTTTAAGTTGCATTATGTTTTAAAATCTAAGGCCCGGTTTCTCGTTGACAATCTACAGTTCAACCAATTTTTTTAACACGAATGGACAAAGTTTAAACTAAGAATCAAGGTTGAACTGTCGACGAGAAATCGGCTCTAGGTCTTGATAAGACCAAATACTTGCTCACACACAGTATTTATGTAAGTAAGAGTACAAAGACCATGCAATACTTACACAGTGGTGGTAATTCATTCAGCCTTTATAGTTTGTTCATTTTATATGCAAGGATAGGAATTGCAAAAAGTGGCTCTTGAGTATTCAGACTAAAATCCAAGTCCAAGAGGCACCTAGGCCCTGATAGGGTGCACAGGCAACGTCCCAATGGGTGGCCCGATTTGTTGCCTCATTGCACAGAAATTGAGAAAAACTATTTTTATTTGTACCTACACTGACACATTTTAGTTTTTCTATTCAAAGCCTTGTGGCATAATCGATATACCTTGAGGCATACCATGAACTTTACTGGCACTTATCATTTAATCTGTAGGGGCCCTCCAGCTGACTTAGGCCTCTGGCCTGCAGTCCCTAAAGCCCATGCCTTAAAGGAATAGTCCCACGGAATTTAAGGGGCTTTGTGCTCTAAATATTGATTACAAATAAAACTTACATGTATTTGATATAATAGATCTCGTTTTCTTATCACGCAAGACATTTTAACTAAACCTTGGTATAAGGAATTCCATAGATTTTTTTTAATTTTCAGAAGTTTTAAAATAACGGCTAATGGGGGAATACCCGTCACTGAACTTGAAATATATATGTCACACATTCAATGGGGAAAAAAAAACTTTTTTTTTCAATTTATTTGTCCATGAGCATAATTCATTATTACTTTTAAAATATTGATAATAAGAGAGATGCGGAGTTATGTAAGTAAATGAATGAAGTACTTCTACGGACAAATCAAATGTTCATATTTAAGATTAATTCTTTGTTTGGAAATTAATTAGGTCAAGGGTCCGTGGGACTATGCGTTTAATCCAGCACTGTCTGGTATTGTAAAGCTATCATGATTTTCTGTGTTAAAATGAGTACTCACACACGTTCTTTGAATCCTGGGAGATGACAGTTTCCGCCAGTCAGTACAATGTTTGACAACATGTGAGGTCTCATTTCTGAAATCAAACAAACTGGAATAAACATTTTATTTCCTATCTAGCTCAGTTGGTCGGAGGTGCTCTGGATCAAACCCCTTCATTGGACTAATTCTCTGGGTTTGTCCCATCCCAACCACTTCCTCACCAATGGTGTATCAAAAGTTGTGGTATATGCTGTCCTGTCTGTGAGAAAGTGCATATAAAACAATTCTTACTGCTAATAGAAAAATGCAGCAGGTTTCCTCTGATAACTAAGTCTTACAATTACCAAATTTTTGATATGAGTAGGTGATGATTAATAAATAAATGTGCTCTAGTGTTGTCATTACACAAAAATAATCGAATCCCCTCCCCCTAATAACTGAAGAGTGTATTTACATAACTTGTTAAGTCCACTATTAGATAAATGAAGAAAGCACACAAATTATATGTTTGATCTACTGTTACTTATTGCTAACCTTTTAAACATCATTTACATAAAAATGTTATATAAATATTGTTAAATGGACTTAGCTTGTTTTGTGAAAACAATCTTCAATAAACCTTTCACATCCCTGATTGAAATAGTGCCCTAGAGACTGTTATTTTACATTTTTTTTATTTCTTTTCAGAACTCTGAATAGAATGATTAAAAAAAGTTACTTTGGTAATAAATAGAATATCAAAATTGTTACCATTTATTATCAAATTTAAGTTCCGAGAGAAATTATTTCACTCAGGACATAAATTTGGTAATAAATGTCAACACACTTAATATACTCTATTTATTTCCAGAATTTTTTTTTTTAATTTCTATTGAGGGCCTTTTAATTTACGATGAGAGACTTTAAAGCTTGCTGAACAAAAGCTCTGGAAAGAATTTTAACTGATCAACAGCTAAACATCAGTTGGTGACATGATTACAAGAAAAATACAACCTAACTAACAGGCACTACTCTAGGACAGCAAAAGTGGGAGAAGTGACTTCTCCCTTACCATAACAAATGGGAGAAGTTTGATAAAAATGGGAGAAGTGAACCAAGCAAAAACTAAATTTATTAAATTAATGTGGGGTTTTTTGGTGTTATTTTCTCATGTAGCCCTATGACCCTTTTTTCGGGGGAGATTTAAAAATTTATTTTTTATATTTTAAAATAAAAATTAAAAAAGATCCTCCTGTTAAACATTGTTTTAATATTTTATTTTATTTATTTAAAAAAAATTATTTGGTGGGAAAACCTCTGAGCCATATCATCTATCTCCATTTTGTAACGGTCTACCCATTTTGCACACAGAATCAAGAACATGTTCTTGTTACGTTTTCCACAATCACCAGACAATTATTTTTAATTAAAATTTAATAATGCAATAAATAGAATCAAAAATCATATTACTTGAATAAATATGCCATTGAGAATATCTACTACAGACAACAAGACCGCGAAGTGAATCGAAACCGTGTTATTTTTGAAGTTGCTAGAATCACAACATAATTATTTACCGCAAAAACATCCGGTTTCCAAAGGAAACAACAATAGAATAGAAATCAACCAATCAAAACCACTGTCTTAGAAACTATTGACAATTAATCAGTAGACCATGTTTTAAATGCATCTCGAGCAAAGTAATATTACGTAATCGAACAAAGATCGACACGGTCTATTCTGCATTACTAGAAATAGCCGGTCATTGACAGTGGACAATAAACATGCAATATTTGTTACTTGTTTGTGTGTATAGGCAAGTTCATAATGTTTTGATTGGCATCACAAATCAGTGTCGCTGTCAGACGTTAGTTATTGGGATTTGTTTTTCACTTTTCTTCGAGCAAAATATTATTGCTAACAGGTCGGCTAATTGAGCCAACTTTTGGCAAAAAAAAGCCCCATTTCGCCGGCTAGATTAGAGCCTGAACTAACCTTCTTGTAATGAGTTGACGGAATGAAGAATTGCTTCAGGAATACCCATCTGATGGATTCCAATATCTGATGGTTGAAACAACAATTCTGGCACTGCAAACCTTTCATTATTCATTCGAATTAGCTGAAAGGAAAACAGTATTTGCTGTGAGTAAAAGCATCAAAATTGTTTTGCAGGAGTTACTTCATTAAGCGATTAATTTGGTTATATAGCATTCAAGGGAAGTTGCAGAGGATTGCCGAGTCAATCCCCTTCAATGGACAAACTGGACTGTTTCTAATTTCTTTAAGTCATTCACTTAATTGGAATACCAACGTACTGTCCTGTTTGTAACAAAAGTGCAGATAATATATAAATTATGTACCATAAATTCTTTCTTAATGTTAATTAAAAACAAAATCTGTGCAGTTGCAGGTTTCTACTGTAAACCAGATGTTAAAAATATTGCATGTTTGACATCTAGTATTTGCTGATTAAACAAAATGAAATGAAAGTCTGTTTTATTTAAGACGCCTCTAGAGCACACTGATTTTTATTTTATCATCGGCTTTTGGACATCAATCATATGGTCATAATGACATATTTGTTTAGAGGAAAACAGCTGCTGTCACATAGGCTACTCTTTCCGATAAACAGCAAGGGGTCTTTTATATGCACAGTCCCACAGACAGGACAGCACATACCAAGGCCGTTGATGAACAATTGTGGACCACTGGTTGGAACGGAAAAATAGCCCAAACTGTATTGCTGATTAACCAAAGTACAGGTCATCAACTAAACATTTCCTTTGTGCTAAATTTAGTTGTGCCATATGAAGAAAGGATAGTTTGTTTAACGACACAACAGTACATTGTTTATTTTGCAGCTGTTAGGTGTCAGATGTGACGTTTTGTGACTCATGGTCTTTAGATGAAACCAGCTACCACCACAGGGACTACTCTTTACGGTCAGTAGCAAGGGATATATTTTTATATGTGTTGTACCACAAACAGGATAGTACATACCACAGCTTTTGATTATACAGTTGTCAACCACTGGTCAGTGCAAGTGACGTACACCTACCCACTGAGCTTTGTGGAGCACTCACTCTAGGTTGGAGCTGGTATCAAGATTAAAAATCCTATGCCTCAACTGAGATTTGATCCCAGTACCTACCAGCCAAGAGTCCACAGCTTAACCAGTGACATATAAAATTTTCTTATATCATCAGTAATGTTTCACAATAATTTAATTCTAAATTCATTACCTGCTCATTGTCCTTTGCCTTGCCAGTTGTTTCCTCCTGTGTTCGCACATAACCTCGCTTTATGTGTGTATAGTCTGGCAAGATATAGTCTCTAGCTAAAGTGTTTTCTTTGCCTTTTTTTCTGAAATATAAAGAATCATTTATCCCACACGAACTAATCAGCACAAAAATGTGTATGCACTGTTCAAACAGATTAGTTCAAATTCATAACATTGCTAATATATTTTACACCAAAACGAAAGAACCTATAATAAAAGGTATAGCAACCATCAAACAGTGTACTTTTTATATCAGCAAAGATATTCTTCATTTTCTCACAAACAACAGCAAATGCTACATGTACACACTTTGATATCAGGAAGGTGACAAATGTTTTGAAGTGTTAGTTTGTTTTTGTTCTTTCTTTTTTTGAATTTAATGACCTCTCTAGAGCACATTGATTTTTATCTTATCATTGGCTATTGGAGGTCAAACATATGGTCATTCTGATGTATTTCTTTAAAGGAAACCTGCTGCCGCCACATATGCTACTCTTTCTGATAAGCAGCAAGGGGTATTTTATAAGCACTTTCCCACCGACCGGACAGCACATACCACAGCCTTTGATGAAATACTTCTGGACCATTGGTTGGAATGGAAAACAGTCTAAACTGCAACTAGGTCTACTGAGAAGGATCAATCTGATGATCGACCGCTTCACAGTCTTGTAGTATTAGTCAGACAAGATAATTTTACTGTTATATTTCCATTCTTTGGTGAACTGTGAATTGGTTAATATCATTATGGGCAGGTTAGAAAATCTAAATGCAATATTTCCATGTCTTCGATGAACTGTATATTTGTAATATTAAGGGCATACTAGATATCTTACTGTGATATTTCCATATGTTTGGTGAATTGTATATTTATGACATAATTACAGTTAGACTTAAAATCTAATAGAGATATTTCTATTTCTTTGATGAATCTAGTATTTGGAAATCATTATAGGCAGAATAGAATATCTTACTGTGATATTTCCATGTCTTTGATAACTGTGTATTTGTAATATAATCAGGCAGACAAGAAAATCTTACTGCAGTATTTCCATGTCTTTGATGAACTGTGTATATTTAATATCATTACAGACAGACTACAATATTTCTATATCTTTGGTGAACCTAGTATTTGTAATATAAGAGACTCGAAAATCTTACTGTGATATTTCCATGTCTTTGATGAACTGTGTATTTGTAATATAACAGACTAGAAAATCTTACTGTGATATTTCCATGTCTTTGATGAACTGTGTTGATACATAGCAGACATCTTCTTTGAGCTGATTTACCACATACGTCTCATCCATCACCATGAGCTGTCTATAAACCAAATATTATTAGTCACAGCAGAAAATTAATTAAAAATAAACATAATTATCAGGAAAGTTAGTGATGTGGAAATTTCAATACTTAACCAAACAAAAATACAATCTACCGTGCAAAATTATAATCATATTAGAGGTAACACTTTGGCGTTAAAGACCTCTCCGTTTTAGGTGAATAACTGCTTTCATTCACCTAATAATGGTGAATATTTCTCCACTCTGCTCTTGTTATTTTATTTTATTTAATTAACAAAAATGCTCATTTAAAATTTCTCACTTGAAATGATTTTTAGGCAAGTAGTAAATAGTTCTTGCTAGTTCTAAACAGAGTGGTCCATATTATGAGAACAGTGACTATAATTATTTATTAAGAAATGCACAAATGAAACAGACATGTACAAGTGACAGAGGAATGAAAACCCTGCATCTATTAATTATATAAAAACTTACCTATATGAGATTATTTCTTTGAGATGATTTGTTAAAATCTTGCCACCAACATCAATTCTGAAATGTTTTAATTTATATATTTAATAAATACTCTAGCAACAATCAAAATATATGTATCACTGGTAAACAAACAAATACATCTCTACATGTAGTTGTTGTTTAATCTGTCAGGCCTTAACAGAAAACATTTTATTCTCAATACAGATAAGGTAAAAGAAATATATTTAGATGTGATGGATATTTGAATAAAACAGCCTATAGGATTTCAAATTTCATGTGAAACACTTTTTTGGTTTGTGCTTTTGGATCATCGGAACACATTGGAAACTGTTTTTCGATATTCCAAAAATAATGCTGCAGTGATACGAAATCAAGGGAAATGAAATTTTGGTTCTGTCATTTTGATGACACAGTAACGCTACCAATAATGATCATTACCATGAAATCCTATGGCCTACAGAACATGCCTTTTTTGTAGCGATAACCTTTTTTCTAGTGGAATTAGAACAAAACAAGAAAATACTTTGGGAAACAATACAAAAGAGTAATATTCTTATCAATAAAAGAATTTGTTTTTACTATTAAAAGCTTTTCACAGATTGTAAATAATTTGTCTTTATTTTACCTTCTTATGGATTCTTTGATTTTCTTGTCTTTGTAGTAAGGGACAAGATGTGTGAAGGAATACCCAGAGTCGACCACCAATGTACACAAATGTTTATTAGTTGCCTCCTTCTCTGCTTTGTATTGACTTAAACGTGATGCTGCAAATATGAAAAACAAAGCATCACTAAATAAAGAAAAGGTATGGTGGTTTTCTTTATCTACATGTAAATTAAATCATATATGGTAGATTTTGAAATTAATGTGATCATTATATTAATGCAAAAAAAAGTGAGTCCACGTTATTCGCATAAACAATATGACGTATTAATTTCAAATTATAGTGGATATATGATGGGTCCTTCAAACAAAACAAACGAACATTAAAATACCAGTACATGAATATTGCTAATCATATTTTATTAAAAACAACACACGACACAACTTATAGAATGGGTACATAAGAAAAATACTTAAATAGAAATATGTTTTTTAAAATGAATTTTAAATGTCTAACAGCAATACCGTTACATCTGTAGATTTCTTTGAATTGGTACTCCTCAAAGAAAACTTCATTCATGGATTCTTGAACAGATTCGAAGTTAAAACAGGGTTCAGTCACAATTAATGATGTGTTATTAAACTCTACCTGAAACAATAAAGTAAAAGTAACAAAATATGCTAAATAACAAAACTTTGTAACAGAGTAAAAATTAATATTAAAATAAATTTGGTATAATTTAACCACAAAAATCTTGGTGTTTTTTTTTAATTAATTGTTTTGGGGATATCTTTTTTATTAACTAATATAAAATTGTTTTTGAATTTTCTGTAAACAACCCTTGTTTTTATTCCCTTTGCATGGGTTGGTTTCTTGATGTAAATAAAGGATTGGAATGAAAAAATAAAGTTGAAAAAAATTAAAATGTACTGGTATATCATTAAACTATTATTAAATCTGTTATTTAAAAATTAATTTCAAGTCATTAATTACCAATAGATTTTGCCTACATTGTGTACAGATACAATTACAAGTAGACTAAATATCATTACAATTTCAAAGATTTTAATTCTATGTAGCAGCTTTGGTTACAAATTTTAAGATTAAAAAAAATCATTTTTTAATATTGTCTGCTGTTTGTATGTTTTGGAAACATCAGATATAGCTATGATAGATACATGTATATATATGTAAATATATCTGGTCCTAAAGTATTCATTTGCATGGTATTTGGGATTACTCCATGATAATATACTTGTAAATACCTGCTTAAAAAGTCCACTATAAAAATATTTTAATACAAACCTTTAAGCCATCTTTTCCAAATACATGGTCCCAAATTTGTTTTTCCATATCCCAATTGATAAGAAAACCCTGAAAAACAAAATATATAAAAATCCTTTTAGTTGTACAACTACTGGAACAAGTCCAAATACTGTTGCTAACTTTTGTACTTGAAAAGATCAAAGAAGTATGGTTTTAGATTTTGTAACATTTGTTGTAAGGTGAACATTGTGCTGCTTGGTAATTTTCAAGTTTCATAATTATTTTTAAAGACTGCTCACTTACCTGTAAGCTAATCAAATGCAACAACATGTATAAAATTGTACAGCTGTATGAATTATCTTTAGGTTTATATATTGTAATTGCACGTTAGATGTAAGTTTGATGGTTGTACAAGATCAAGAAAATAGTGTTTGCACACATTTTGTTCATAGTTCAATACATGTATAAAGACTTAAAGGTCAAGTAAAATATAATACCGTTTTGGGTTATTGTTTTCAAAAACAGTATCTATAAACACCCACTAAAAGAGGAGATAAAACAAAACATTTACAAAATTATATGTTTTAGACGTTTAAATTTTGTCCACGAACAGCAAGGTAAAACGCCATTAAATCCACCATTACTTATCTCCCCTTTTTCGCCGCGAGATGGCGCTTCTTTGTGACATCACACGAGCCAAATGATATTTGCGTCTCTAGTAACTGATAGTGAAATGGCTTCAACAATTCATTTTCTTTGCGCTCAGCTCGCTATCAACATGTTTTTTGAAGATGAAATTGAGAAGTGATAAGAAAAGCAGGATACAAATAGGATTTAGAATTAAAGATACAGTGTTTGGTGTGAAAATGTACGCAGTAGTTTAAGTCCGATGTCATTTTTACATGTTTTAGTTTTAGTTTGTATTTATTATTGTTGTACTTTTATACTTTATTTTTTAAAATAAATATTAAATCATGTAACATTCTGAACTGTTGTGTTGTTGGTATTTTATCGTTTTCACAACGTGACAAATATATTTTCTCAAAGCCGTGCTAGCACTTACGAATTAAACTGCTGCGATGAACAGCATTAGAAAGAATATAATGTTAAAAGGCACACGTGATTAAAATGTTATTTTATGTAACGCCTTACTTGACAGTATGCATACTTTATTTGACACTCTGCATACTTTATTTGACAGTGTGCATATTTAACTTGACAGTGTGCATACTTTATTTGACAGTATGCATATTTTATTTGATACTGTGCACACTTGTTATTAAAGAAAATATTCCTATCAAACAACAATAGACACAATTTAAAACTTGTGTCCAAGTTTCATACAACAAACGGTATTTGTGACACATGGTTTGCAGAAGAAACCTGAGGCTCACTGTTAATGGAATCAACTGCCGAAGACAGGTAAATGTTGTAATTAGGTAAAGAAACAAATCAAAATTACATTGCTTGGAAACCATCCCTAGTGGCGCAGTGGTTAAAACATTGAACCTGTCAGTACTGAGATCTTCTTTTTCCCCCAGTGCTCCCTTTCCTTTTCCACCTTTGATATACTACTTTTATCCCTTTCTGATGGCACATCCGTTTGTCAACATCTTGCCGTCCAACTCCACATCCCAGTCCTTGTTTCTTCAACCACGACAGGTGCTTGTCTCTTGTGGACATCTGTGCCACACACCCTTCATTCTCCAGCAAGTTTTTTGCTGTGGGCTTAGTCTGGTCACTTCGGGGAGGGTTCAGTGGTCGCTTCTGGCATTGTTAAGAGGCACTTGCCACAATCTACTTTGACCCACTACTACCGGCGGTTATCTGTTAGTGCCGTGGGATAGACCATCTGTATTGGCGGCAGAGGACGAGGAAGCCGGGTGGGTGCAGAGAAGCGCACAAATAATACACCCATGGAGGAATAGAGATCATGGCATTGTTAATTTCGATACCTGCTCCAAACCAGAGAGAGTGCACCACAAGGCTTAATGGGTAGGTGTATACCGCTTGTACCGATCAATGGTCCACAACTGGATTATTAAAGGCTGTGGTTTGTGCTGTCCTGTCTGTGGGAAAGAGCATATACAAAAAATTCCTTGCTGTTAATTGGAAAGAGTAGCCCAAGTGGTGATGAAGGGTTTCCTCTAAAGACCACGAGTCGCCAAACGCCATACGTATTTTCAAATAACCGGTTTGATTATTTTACAAGCTCATTAGAGAGTTTTGAGGTAAAGCATGTTAACATGGATATGGCTCACTGGTAGAAGAGATATCTTACGTGTGACTGGTCGTGGGATCGATCTCAGTGGACTCTTTGTAGTCAGTGTTCCACAAGTTATACATCAGAAGATGTGGTCTGTTGTGTCATGCCTGTGATAAAGTGCATTAAATTATCCCTTGCTGCCAGTCGAAAAGAGTAACAAGTGTTTATTTATTTATGTGTTATTATTATTATTATTTTATTATTAATATATATATATATATGTGTGTGTGTGTGTTTGTGTGTGTGTGTGTGTGTGTGTGTGTGTGTGTTACAGTCAATGTGTCAAACCAGTCATTTGGTCAAATGCTTGTGACCGCCAGTCATTTGGCCAAATACCTAAAAGTTCCACTCATTTGACCAAATGACTGAAAATGACCTCCA
>JAULBS010079206.1:0-19513 GCA_032355785.1 Symmetromphalus regularis | reverse complement strand
GTCAATATACGTACACAACGCCATTATATTTCAAAAGATCTGTTATACTTAAAAAACTATCAGAGATTTTGAAATGGAGTAATGAAATGATTTATATATTATTTCAGTACCTATGCAATGCAGTTTAAAAAATAAAAATTGCTTCTCTGGTTATCAAGATTTTGACAATTATTCAAAATACTGCAAAATGGCAACCATTTTTAAAGATGGCCACCAAACGACAGGTGTAAAAAAAAAAGACTCCCTGGCTAATTTTCATCACATAAAAAAATATTTTCAATCATAAAAAAAGGTCCCCTCTAAAACCGCATGGGCTCTGGTATTATGACTGGACTATGTATGGATGGAATTTAAATCACTTAAAAATTATATTATTTAAAAAAAAAAAACGCAACTTGTTATGTTTTAGTAGATTGTATATATAAAAAATATGTAAAATATGAACCAAAAGAGGTATGAGGTCTCTGTTTCGGGAATGTGTTTATACAGTTATGCAATATATGTTGAAAGATAAAAGACACCCACCATTTGGGTATTATTTACTACAGTGCTTCACAAATTTGACCCACATTAACCAGCGGTGTGCACTATGTGGAAATAATTAGTTATTTGATGGCAATTTAATATTTTAAAGTTGAAATGTAATCGTCAAGATATTTAGGGGTCGCTTAACAATTATGTAATGCTTGAGAGAGGTTATGGATGGCATTATGTGTGCATTCATAACACTTGTAAACCAGATTTGATGGGCTGTAAAGAAATTTTCCTGATTTTTCTTTATGGAATTGTTGAATGACCTTTATCATCAACAAAAGTGAAATCTTGAATGGCATCTTATAATCATGTAGGAATTATCACTGGAGTAGCTAGCTAAGTCTGTGAGTTGTGAGTTGAACAAATTGCTGTGCACCATGGACTCGTCAGATGTCGGTGTAGGACTGCTGTATATGAAGCATTGTTTAGACAACATTACAAAGTTTGCAGAAAGTGTTGTTCAAGGTGGTTGACATTCCATTACAGTTTGGCTGATAATATTTACATAAACTGTTGTTAAGAATAGTTGATAAAATATTTATTACCATTATATAGAGTTTATGCTAATTTGGGAAAAGTAATTAACTAAATTATTAATGCATTATTTAAAAAAAAATGATAAATTGTACCATTAAATTCTCTGTGTGTTTGTGTGTGTCAGTGTGTGTGCATGTATGAATGTGTGCGTGCGTGCTTGCATGCATGTGTGCGTTTGTGTGAAGTATTATTTATGTAAATATATAAAATTTAAAGTGGGTTACAAGATTGAAAAAATAAAGAATCACTATTGATGAATGTAAATATAGCTTTATATTTGAACCAATTTTTTTTCATCTGATTACATACTTTCACACCTAGTTTGGTTTTATGTTCACTTTTCTCCAGATTATGTTAATAAATTGTATAGAATATTCATTGGTTTAAACAAATACTTTTATTATTGTGTATTGTTTTATGTAATATGTTAATAATTATTTATTAGTCGATAGTTGTACATGTATGTATGAATTAGATACATTGTACATGTATGTATGAATTAGATACAGTGTATCTAGTTTGTACTGTTTAGTACTTTGCACTTTGGAATCAATATTTGTGTGCTGTATATGTTGGGTTGTGACACCTGTAGTGTAGTGCACATAGTTAACATCATACTAACAGCTGTTATCAGTGTGCAGATGAAATAGGACACAAACATAATTACAGGTAAAATGAGATGACGCTCCATGTATTGCATCGGTATAAGTTCTTTCAAAACACTATTCTGTTAGTTGACATTATCTGTTTTTCTTTTTTTTAGAAATCTTCGAAATTGTTGTAGGAATTTCGTGGTGACAAAGGCAATAGTGTTTTCAAAGAATTTGTATTACGTAAATGAAATTGTAGATCCAGTTATGAAGTTCAAGAATGTACGATACATCATGAGATTCATAATACTTTAAAAATATTATTATTACTTTCAACAGTCTATGAAGAAAATCAGTTATTTATAATGCAAAATCCAATTGCATCTTTGATAAAAGTTGCAGCATTGTAGAATTAAATACACAGAAAGGATGCATATAAGAATGTCATGTTTTTATTTAATATTTATTGCTTGGTTTGTTGCCAGTACATTTTTATTCCCTTTATATTGTATCTCCTTTTTTGATCTGTGCACATTGTGTGAGGCTTTTTTCTATCTTTTATATTAAAGAACATTAACGTAATGATTTATGAACACATTTCTGAATTATCTCCCTTTCTTGTGCTTCTTAAAGACTGAACAGTTTCATTCTTTCTGGTTATACACAAGCCATTTTAAGAATGATGTTTAAGGATACTAGATATTTTCCCAAACCCTACAGATTTGCATGGTTTGATCTACTTTCTTGGATTTATTTGTACATGCATATATTAAAGATGGAAAGATTTCCACCCAAATACATCCTACCTCTATCTGCCATTGAAACAGATAATTTTGATGTGGATGCTATTTAAAATAATGAATCTAACCTAATCTTAACTCTAATCTGAGGATAAGAAAAAGTTGATTGAAAAATAATAAGTTAAAGCAATATTCATTTAATTATTTTTAAAGGAGGGGGTGTATGTGGATATTCTACCATTAAAGATGTGAGTTAGACCTAGTAGTAAAGGATGGTACACTTTTATCAAGCACATTTCTGGGTTACTGCAATCAGATTGTGTGTTAATTATCTGACTGGTTTTGAAGATTTGCAAGGTTTTATAAAAATTGCATGTTTATGCATGAGGATAATTGCAAAATGTTTCATGATTATTTGCATGTATTCATATATATATTAAAGATTTGCAAACATCGATCAAAGCAAATGCCCATGCTTTTGTTTTAAGATTATGTGTTATTACAAGGTCACTGTAGAATTATGCTCTATTGGATTCACAAGGTTTTGTCATCTTAAGTTAGGATGCATACACATTTGTATTAAAGATATGGGTTATATTACTTCGGTCTTACTATACAATGTTTTCTGTCTTGGGCCATGAAGGGTTTATCAACTTACTGCATGCACATGTATCAGAATTTGGTTAAGAATGCAGGTTACTAAAAGCCAGCTGATTATGCTCTCTCGGATTCTGGTCTCTGGTGGTGAATAGATACCAATAATACTTCTAGCACCATTTGAAATCAGTGCTCCTGGAGGTTGCCGTGACGACACATTGATTCTATTGATGATTGATCTTGAGACAACTTACACTTGAGTGTCACAATTCACATGTTGGCTACATTCAAATTCCAAATGTTTTTTTTAATAATTTAGTTACATTGTTAATGCATTTCTCATTCATAAGAAAATGATGTTTTTAATTTTCAGATTTCAATTTATGCATATGTATAGTTGGGTTTTGGCGAGATGAGGTTTGGGTTTTAGGGAGGTTTTGGTGGGGGTAAGGTTTGGTTTTTTTTGGAGGGAGTGATGTTTGGTTGTTATTTGAATATCTTATAAAATTTTATAATTGCAAAATTTTGCACATTATTAATTGATAAAACCTTTGGTAATAATTATTATATAAAGTGGAATTCTTATTTTAAACCCAACTCAACCCAACTCAACCTAGCATATCTGCTTTCTTATTATTTGGCACAAGCACTGGTTTATTCCAGAATGTGTGTCTACAAAAAGCATGCTTCACAACAGCTTGCTCTGATTAGCAAGTTAAGCACATTCTTTCGCTGTCTTGACATTAAGAGAACTTTTTTGTCATATTGAATAGTGGGATATATTACAGGTTATATTAAACATAAAAAAATCAATAAAAGAACAAGTTGAATGAGATAATTTTTCAAATGTTATGATAAAAATAACATTGTTATTTATCACTGGTATGACCTACTAAACTGAGGATAAAGACACCTGACAGCGGTATTCTAATTATAGATGAATCAACTGATAAAACACTCACAATTATGGTTTGCAAATGTCATGGGTTCTTAGGAAGGAACAATTCTCTGTCAATGTTTTTAGTTAGGAATTTAGATTTTTGAGATGCTAATAAATTAACACATGTAGTATTCCTCTCAGATGTAATTCTTTTTAAGCTTCTGCAAATATCAGTATTGTCAAAAAACACGTCAAATACAAAAGTAGATTCTTGAAGTGAAAAATAGTAATTTACATAACATCTCGATTGTTAGAAACTGCTCTTTAAGATAGAAAAAACCAAAGTGTTAAACATTTTTAATGCTTCTCAGAAGTACGAGTAACAATAAGATATAGATTTGGAAAAATGTTGTTTTAAAATTTCATGTCTGTATCCACAATAACACAATTATTTGGTTATACAATGTACACAGTGGACTGAATGCATATGTAAAATGTGATTTATAATTGGTTTATATGTTCCCATTTTCATATATCTGTGTCATGTTAGACTTTTGTTTATTGCTTGGTTTAATGACTCACTGAAACACAAATTAATAAAAGTGAAATAATTTTAAAATTGTATTGACACCTGATCCTGCGTTTTGATAAAGGGACTATACCACTTTATGACATATTATGTATATATTTTTTTATTTGCCTGAGTAAGAGATATAATTTGCCTGCTTAAAAGATATGAAATAACTGAACAGTATGGCGATATTATCACACTATGTTGATACAGGTTTTTATATAGTTGTCAAAGCACAAGTTTACCATGACTTGACAGTGTATGCTTGTCGATAAACTGCACATGTGCTGTTAGCTGATCTTAAAGCTGTCACAGGTAAAACAAGGTCAGTTTATCCCAGGTGTGCTAGCAACGCAGATATACAGGCATTTATAGGTAATCTAAGTGCGTCACCCCCCTGGGTTCATAGCTTGTCATTCATTTCTCGTTGAATAACCTTTGTTTCTCTGAAACCTGTCATTACCAAGCGACACGGCATATACACACGGGGAACATACGGTAGGTTTATATATATATATATATAAGATAAGAACATACTATACATAAAAGCACAGTCTGCTATTCGTACATTTGGACTGAGACTGAAAAACTATATTAATTTTATAGACACAATTTGGTATATTTTGTTAGAATATAAAAAAGTGCTTCTTAAGAGAGGTGTATATTTAAACCAGGTTATTCTGTGTTAGGTAGTTGATGTGGGAGAAGAGAAAGGTGGATATTAAGATAGGTGTATATTTAAACCAGGTTATTCTGTGTTAGGTAGTTGATGTGGGAGAACAGAAAGGTGGATATTAAGACAGGTGGTTTCTTAATAGAGGTGGCCTTATGTATATTATTTTGATGTAGAACTAGAAAAACTGTCGGTTTCAGCAATGTATATACAGTGAGACCTCATTTATCTGGACTCCATATTCCAGAAACCCTGCCTTATGGACGGTCATTTAAGAAAACAAAAGTCCCACACTGTAAATGTATCCATTATTCCATAATTTCAGTTTCTGGAACCAGACAGTCATAATTCAAAACAATGTGTGAGAAATAAAGACAATATACTCTGTTTAACTGTACATCACTAATTTCTTTAATATCAAACAGAATAGAAAAGAAGTGATCACTCATGACCAATTGCGTAATCAACACAAGCCAACATGGGAACAAAGGGTTTCACACCACTGTTTTCTTAATGTTTATTGTGTGAGTGTTAGTTAGCACAACTGTTGTTTTACAGTTTTCATGATCTTTACAACAGTTAATTAAGGTTTGGTGTATTATATTTCTGAATGTGAGACGTAAATAACACATTGAATTGAAAATTGTGTTCATGTAAACACAACAGTGATGCTTATGCCTAATGGCCGATCCCAAAAGTTAAAATGTTAATAAATATTGTTTAAACCAACAATGAGGTGAGTTAAAACAGTTTGAGCAACTGTTGTCAACTGGTTAGAATATTAAAGTTAATGAAATAAATTATATTTTCACATTTTTTATTCTACATCATGGATAATCGACCTACTTTTCAAGGGCGATTACTCCAAATGTTTCAGTAGTACAAATTTTTTTAATATGGACACATTAAAAAAACAAAAATGATGCTGTCCGTCATAAATAAGGTCTCACTGTTCTTTTATAATTAATCAGAAGTGTCAAAGTGATTAAAACAAAAGAAAATCATTGTCTAATCTGACACTGTATACCTGGCACAATCTGTTGATCTCACTTAAATTTGGATTAGGGACGGACCACTGTATATGAACACATAAATATATGGCATGCAGTATTGTTAAATTGTTATACGGTCGAGTCGTAATTCGTCTAACCTACACTACACATTGTATCATCACAATGTAGTGCTCCCACCTGTGTATTATGTTCATGAAAGAGTAGTTGAAAGAGGCAATTGTTACATGGACACATCAAACTTTTGACCCTTAGAAAATTCTAAATAATGTTGGTTATTTTGGTTGAACCAAGAGCTAGCACTGGCTGACAGAAGTACATGTCTATACGTGTGTATGACTGAAAGTGAACTGTCATAAAGGCACGTCACAGTTAATAATGAGTACATTTAGTTCATGGTTTTCAAAGTTTGCTAGTAAAAGCTGCCTCTATTCTTCATGGCCATTCACCTGGATAATCTATTATATATTAATCTTTCAGTCACCCAGCTGAAACTTTATTGTGATAAGCCACTCACCTGGATATATCTGATCTGCATAGAGCACATTTATCCAAGTAAAAAAATGCCTGGCTTCCTCTTTATTAAATAAAGAAAAGGCAAACAAATTTTGGAACGACAAAAAATGGCCAAAATTATATAGTGGGTTGAATGCCTTGATTATATAGTAGTTTGAATTTTTCACTTTCTGTCATTTACATTAACTCACTTTTATTTTTATTCATAACTTTTTTTTTTAATAATTATAAAATAAATGAATAATAGAAAAAGATTCACTTTCAATTAATTTTTTTTTTAATCCACATTGTTATGAACCTCAAGAGTTGCAACTATAATAACCAAAGTTTGCTTCACACAGTACTTGGTTTCTAAGAATAAGAGATAAATGCAAAAACATAACTTTTTTTAGACGAAACACAATGCCACTGCTGCCACTAGAAAAACAACATCTATCTTTCACCTCCAAGTTTTATAGTGAGACCGCATACAAATAGGTTGTCTTGCAATCTTTTATAATGTTTTATATTATGATTTAATATGTTTTATGAGAAGTGTTGCTTCAAATCATATACACTGCTTTCCATCTGGTCAAAATATGACTTATGTCCTTTACTTTAATTATAAACAAATTGCTCAATCGTGAAACCTTCATTGCAGTAATGTAGTGTGTTTTTGTGAATAGATTGCATTAAAAGTGAATAATTAGCGGAGAAAATTTGTGATTCGCACTGTCAGAGTTGTTTGATTTTCGACAGTGTTTGCAATTTACCATCCTCTGCCTGTCAGTTTGACAGACAAGGTGAACATCTTAGCGTTGTATCTAGAGCCTTTCTCATTTTCTTCACTGGTCGATTTGATGTTTCTGTTGAAGATTCGACCAAGCAGTAAGCTGGACGAGCTCAAACTGCATACTGATTACTTATTTAACTTTGATCATTATTGATGAATATTCATTGATCTTGTTGAGCATTCAGCATGGTCTACAGGATGAGCTTGTTACGACAAGACCTGTTTGAATTATATCTTCATCACAAAGATGCCTGCCTTAATTCTGTGTTATTCCTAACTCGAGCTTCCTCTCAGCGGATCACAACTATGCTATTCTCCTTTCGGAGAGGAAGTCTCTGTTATTAAGTATTTATGACGCTTCGTACATTCGGTGCAATGATCGTTAATTAAAAATAATTTATTAATTTATCGCTGTCAAGTAATAGAAACAGGTACATTATCCTATCTCAATTTCAACTAATTTGTATGAAGTGGTATTAAAGTGGTGTTTTGTATATTAGAGATGAGAATTTATTGTTTGAGGATGCATTTGTACATGTATTTTAATTACTTACTGAAATCTGATAGATGATGAGGTTATTCATGTATTGAACGAATATACAAAGCTGCAGCAATTGTTGGTTAGTGGTTTATGTATTTTAGTAATAGAACTGACAATTACAAATTTGAGAAAGTCACTAGCCATCCTACAAGTGAATCTTGAATTTGTGGTCTTTCTCCTTTAGTAATGCAACTTAGTTTAAACAGTATTGTAACATGGTTAGGATTGACCAACAGGCAAACCCTATATTAAGCTCTAATCCAGATATCTGTGTAAATGAGACATTCTGTAATTCCAAACTGGATTATTAGATAAAACTGGTAGCTAAAACTGTGTAATATGGCATTATTTAAAGCAGGACGTTGCAAGTCCCACATGAACTCAGTTTAGATAGAGCTTAATGCAGTTTTCATAATGCTAACATATATAATTAATATCACACGTTCTAACTGGATTACCACAGTCTATACTTATCTGTGCAACTGTGTGCTTGTGTGTATATACAACACAGTATCACACTAAACAAATAATGATGGTATCATGTTCTTGTCGCATTGATTTTCTTCTTTATAATACCTGTCACGTTTCTGTGTGTGAAAAATAGATTTTTGTGGTTGGGATTATGACATACGTGTTTGGTTTTTTTTTTTTATGAACTCTGTATAAATACTTGCTTTTTAGTTGTGTTTTATTCTGATTTTATTGCTGGCTTGCCCTCTTTCAAAGTGAATCTGTCACTGCTTGATTATTGGTTCCAAATTTATAGGCAGTTAGATGGATGCGCATTTGCCATTATATCAATAAAACAACTTTCTTTTACATAGGTTAAATATTGTCTAGATGTATTAAATGATTTTATACACTGCATATTACTCAATGTGACTTCAATATATCTCAATAAAAAAAAAACCATATCTTGGTTGTTGGACTATTTTGGCTAGTTTTCATGTGTAACAGAGCTATTTTCTGTTCCAACCAGTAGTCCTCAACTGGTTCATCAAACACCATGGTATGTACTGTCCTATCTGTGGGATTGTGCATATAAAAGACCCCTTGCTGCATATTGGAAAGAATTGCCTATGTGTTGGCTGCAGGTTTCCTCTAAATAAATGTCAGAATGACCACATGTTTGATGTCCAATAGCTGATGATAAGATGAAAATCAATGTGATCAATGTGTAACAGAGCTAACTCTTATGGGATTCCTTTTTCACTTTCTTTTTTAAATTATTTTATTTTTTGTTCAGGTCGCATTTTTCTTAAAATGTATTTTAATGGTTTTATGCACATCTTATTTTGTATCTAATTACATTATAGTTTCAGAAAACTAATAATCTGAGTTGTTGGAAATATGCATTGATTTAACAGATCTTTTCCTGATTGGTCTATTTACATTCATCTAGTTGTAAAAACCTAACAATCTCATCACTTAAAGCAATGGCCATCCATCTTGATCAATTGAGAATTGTGTTCAGTGCACTGGTTCTTGTCAGTTAAGCACAAGCTCGCCATGTGTTTAAAAAAACTTTAATTTATGGCCTGAAGACTTAACCAGTCTGGAGATTTTAAAGCAATACAGATTGTTTGGAGTTAATGTCTGCAGATTCTGTGG
This sequence comes from Symmetromphalus regularis, assembly GCA_032355785.1. NCBI lineage: Eukaryota > Metazoa > Mollusca > Gastropoda > Neomphalida > Neomphalidae > Symmetromphalus > Symmetromphalus regularis. The sequence continues at coordinate 9,941 of JAULBS010079206.1, read as the reverse complement.
ATGACTTGAGTCCATACCTTAAACCTGGAGTGAAATTTCATAAAAACACTGATCGGCCCCGGTAGTGTACTGGTTAAGCTATCGGACTCATCAGACAAGGTATGATATTTTTAATCTCAGTATCAGCTCCAACTCAGAGTGAGTGGTTCGTAAGGCTCAGTGGGTGGGTGTAAGGCTATGGTATGTGCTATCCTGTCTATGAGATAGTGCATATAAAAGATCTTTTGCTGCTTATCGATAAGAGTAGCTGCATTAGTGTGGCAGCAGCGGGTTTCGTCTCTCCTACTAACACTAACATCTGTCCTGGACAGACAGCACAGGAACCTGAGTTCTGTGCCCAGACAGTATGCTTGAATGTTAATTGGATATAAGCACGAAAATAAATACAACCAACCAACCAAATACAACCAACCAACCAACCAGATAAAAACACTATGTGCCATATGTTGCTTAAAGAACCTTTATATTTGCTGCCTTGGCCCTGGTCATCTCCTGAACCCAATTCCTCCTTTGGCAATAATTTCTATGCATCACAGAAAACAAATATCAACCCGTTCTGAAGTTTGATTTTATAAGCATAATGCCTTTGGGTGTGTAAAGAAAAACTGTATTTTAAAGAAAAGTTAGGGGTTGGCCATAGCACCTCCTTTTCCCTTTGAGTATTAATTGTAGCTAATGGGATAGCATCTATTATTTAAATTGTTTATATACTGTGTGCAAAGAGTCATTTAATTGACAGTATATCTAAATAATTTATGTTACTCTCCAATGAAAAATAATGTTTGAAGAGGTAATGTAAGTAGTTCAATAATATAACACCAGTTTGCTTAACAAAACATAACTGTAATTAAAGTGGATAGTATAGTCAGTGTTTGTAATAAAGTTTTTAAACTATCTGTAAAATTTGCACCTACTCATTTTGACTATTTGCAAACCAGTTTCTTTACCTGTCGTCATGACATTAAAACCTGCTACAATTCATGTTTTATTTTGGCTTACAGAATCGCTATCAGATGGTTGTCCTTTGATTTCTGTCATGTACACAGACATAGTTTATGAGAATGTGATGATTCACAACATACTGTAGTTATTTAGTATGTTTTCAGTAGTGTCATAGCAGGCTGTAAAAACTTTCTCTTACTTGGCTGAAATATTCATCAAGATGTTGAGAAGAAAGTAATTCAATGGTCCTATTTTAATTGGAAGAATTTTCACTGATATTACTGATAGCAGGCCATAGGATTTCACGGTAACGATCGATACTGGGAGCATGTTGGTACTGTGTCATTAAAATCATCTAACTGAAATTTCCTTTCCCATGATTTTTGTATCACTGCTGCTTTATTTTGGATTACCAAAAATAGTTTCCAATGGGTTCCAATGATCCAAAAGCATGGGACTGAAAGAGTGTTTCCCATGAAAATTGAAATTTTATTGTCTGCAATCATGTTTCGTATTTATCATCATATAGCTGGGAAAATTCCACTTGCAAAAATTGCACATTGTACAAATTATTGCATGCATTTTGAAAAATGAACATGCAATTATGTACATGGTATTTCAAACACTATCCGTCTAATCTGGCACTTTGTTTAAATCAGTACAGCTCTTATTCTCATATGATGTCATCAGATACTCCACAAAACTAATTTTATAAACTGATGTTTTTGCAATCAACAGAATTCAGTCAACTGTCAACACATTAAAACCCCATCCCTGTTTGCAATTTCAATTTCAAAAACATTGTTGGAAAAAAAAACATTGCCTGCCATTGGTTTTAATACTGAAGATTATCCCATATTGATTTTCATTTCATATACATACATCAACATCTTATGTTCCTTGTATTCCAATAAAAAATATGTCATGCACGTTCATCATATTGACAAATGAAGCTCAGTCAATTTTTTACCATCATTTTGATTGTACCTGTGATATGCTTATTGTATTATATAAACTAGGTGAATGAAACATGGTATGCAATGTAACAAAACAAAACAACATTGGCTAACATAGTCTATGTTTCTATATTAAAATTATTGATTTATTTTGTCAATGTTTTTTTTTAATTAGAAGTAAAAGAATTGTGATAGTTTAAAAAAAATTGTGTTTCCCATACCAGGTAGTAATCCACAACTGGTATATCAAAGATTGTGATATATACTATTCTATATAGTCTAGGGCCTGTTGTGTATGTATACGCTGCTGTGGGAATTTAATGAAGAAAGCAGGCAACATTTAGAAATATTGGTCATGGGTGAAAAATGTGGGTGCATTTTTTTTTCTGACACAGTCAAAGTCAACCAGTGTAAAATGGAGTACGATCCTTCTAGATCATTTTTATAAGTGTATAAATCAAAAACTTTTACAAATATATAGTTAAATTAACATGCCATGCCATTTGTATCTAACAATATTGTGGTCACATTTCAATGTCAAATATTGTAAAATAATCATGAGAGCTTATGTACTGTAATTGATTAAGAACATTTACATATATATTGTTGAACTAACGAGACACAGCACTTGAAAAGGTTTAGTTTCATTTTTCTCTTAATTAGGAATGAAGTTAGCTGCATGCTTTCATTAATCAGACATTCCATTCCTTTTTAAAACTGAGGATCAGCTACTATGGTTACTTGTATTTCTAGAACATTTCAAATATGTTGTTGAATATTGATGGTGCGCATTCACCAACACAGAATGCAACCATTGTAGCACTGAGCTAGTTGTGAAAACAAGTCGATTAAAGCAGATAATTACATCTTGATTATTGGCATTCAGTATTGAAAACTCATCCCTTGGAGAATACACATACTAGTACAAGTAAACATTTTCTACTTTTTAGTTACCAACTTCTGTTTCAACTGCATCGCCTGGACATTTATTCGTTTTGGTTTGTTTTCGTTTACTGACACCACTAGAGCACATTGATTTATTAATCATCAGCTACTGGATGTCAAACATTTACTTATAATAATAATAATAATACTTTATTTACAGAAGGTAACACAGTTAGTACAAGACTATTCTCCCCTGAGGCCTTCTCTAGAATTCTAATGCAAATTATAATAAAACAACAAAAATGAACTATTTGATATGTACACTTATACAAAATACATGATATTTTATTATCATTATTTTATGTTGTCAACTTTGAGCCAGCCTCCAATCGGTTTTGAACCACTGTCATCAGCTTGAGAGTCTGATGTCCTACCACTGGACTAAAAATTTATGAGCAGTGCCAAACACATACTGTGGATTTCGTAGGATTTAGTTTATTATAAGTTTATTATGTATACAGATGTAATATTATAGTGGAGGTTGGTAGTATGATTATTAGTAACAAAGCTGGTCAAAACTTTTAACCACTTATTCAGCCTGATCATTACTGAAAAGTGTGGGCCAAACCATACTTGCCTGGGCTTTATATTGACGTATTTGGATTGTTAAAATTTTAATATCCATGTAAACATTGATATCAATATATCTATAAAATATAGGTGGAATGCATTACAGGTAATGATGCTTATTATTGATTAAAACTTCTTTTTTTATCTTTTAAATCAAACTTGTCAGTAGCCTTTTACAGAACTAACAAAACATGGCCTCTTTATATGGTGACTGCTTAATACAGGATAAATGGCTGATTAGGGAGAAAATAAAGCATACCCATTAGGATATTTGGCTGCTTAAAACAGGTGGCTGTATGTTTGATTGTATTTAGGCCAGAATTATTTTATTATTCGTTTTATGAACCCACCTACTCTACATTTTGCAAAATTAAAAGTGAAAATTCACACTTATTTTATTTCTGCCGACTGTCCTGAAAGCTAGAAAAGAAAAAAGATAAACCCGCACTATTGCTGGATCCCCGCGATAGCGAGCGAAAATAATTTTGTCAGAGCACTATCATATGAATCAAGGTTGTTTCGCCCTAAAACCTGTTCACACCCAAGTCATTTCGCCCTTATTCCCGTTAGCCCTGAGTTGCTTTGCATACTAGATGGATAGAGTCAAAGCATACACAAATATGTTGTATCTAAGATCATGCAGTATTTTAACTTTAACTACCATAGGTAATATGGGTGTACTGCCCAGGGTTTAAACAAAAGCATTAAATTTACACTTTGATGTTGAATAATTTCTTTTTATAGGTGGTGAATATAGAAGTATGCAGGCATATGACCAATTAAATGTGTAAAACTGGTAAAATAAATTTTATACCAAATTTTATTTTCCCCACAAATTCCAAAACATTTTGTAATTTATTTATTTTTTATTGGGGGGGGGGGAGGGGGCTATGTTTGAGAAACTAAAGATAAAACAACTCTGGCCTTATTTGTGTGTTGTTATAACTGGTATTGATCAGTAGGCTGGGATATATTGCAGTGGAGGTCTTATTTCTCCTCAGTGAGGTTGAGGTTATAATTCCCTTCTGAGGTTGAGATCATAATTCCCCTCAGTGAGGTTGGGGTTATAATTGCCTTCTGGGGTGAGGTTGAAGTTATAATTCCCCTCTGAGGTTGATGTCATAATTCCCCTCAGTGAGGTTGAGGTTATAATTATCCTCACTGAGGTTGAAGTCATAATTCCCCTTAGTGAAAAAAAGGTCATAATGCCCTTTAGTGAAGTAAAGGTCATTATTCCCTTTAGTGATTTGGAGGACAAGAATGTTTACTTAGTGATATCATACCAGGTAATCAGTAACTACTGAATGTTTATGTATGATCTACAGAAGAAACCAGCTTTAGCAGCAAGGACACTTTTGTATAGACACAGTATGGGGATGAGTTGTTTAAGGACCTCAGATTTATTTATTCTTAAAATATTCATTGAAAATAATCGATAATTTAAGCATCCTAATTAGGGAAAAATGGATTGAAAAGGAATACTGTTTGTATTGATAGGTAAATGTCAACAATAATCAATTTGGGATTTGAAATTTTACTAGCACCTCTACTCATCACATTGACAACAGTTTAAACTATTCAGGTCAGAGATATTTTACTCTTCATGCCTTCTTAAATCTCATTTGAGTTTGGCAAACATTGTTTGTTTGTTTGACAGAAGGTGTTAGGTATCATGTGGGGAGTGTCCTCTGTTGGTTTGCAGCACAGAACCTGACTGTCCTGGCTGGGTTTGAAGTGCTCACTATAAGATATGTTCAGCCCAGATCTCCCTAGTGTATGCATCTAGCCACACTGCGTGAAGTAGGTAATTGATGCTAACTGTATTTGACAATGAACAAATGAAATGCAATGAATGGATGCTTAATGAAATCCTAGCTCATTGTCAACCTGAAGGACGTACTGGTCATACTAGACAAACTAACCAATTCAGCATTATTAGTTGTCCTTCAAATGTATGCCAAGTCCGTCTGTCGACTTTTTAAATACCTTTTTCCATTCTGACATTCTTAGTTCAATCCATTTTGTTTAGTGTATTCATTTAATTTTATCCATTGATCTATGCTTGCATCAAACTAACATCTATGTATCCATATATCCATCCATTTAACATACTGTTTATGCATACATCCATATATCCATGTATCCATTCATCTGCCATATCATTCATGCATACATCCATCTAATATATCATTTATGCATTTATTGATCTATCCATCAGTCCATCCAACCAACACAGCCTGCTGTGTATCATCTAATCATAAACATGTTGATATCTATTATTAAAGTTTTACTGCAATAGCTATTGTTTTTGTTTTGTTTAATGATGCTGTTAGAGCACATTGATTTATCAATCATTAGCTATTGGATGTCAAACAGTTGATAATTTTTGAGACAGTATGAGCTAACCTTTAACAGGTTTTGAACCACTGTCTTCATCTTGAGAGTCCAGTGTTCTACCACTAGACAACTGAGGCTTACTCACTGGAATAAAAGCACTTTCTGTTTATATGATAGTATTTAAACTTTTCTCAATGAGTTTGATTGGAACAGATGCTATAGTTCTCAGTGGATGGTCTCACTGTGTTTAACTGGTAAGGACAGCACACAGGCATGTTCACAGTAAGTATACGTTCAGTAGAGCCTGGAGGCCATTGCTGGCAGTCTTCTGATGGATGGTGTGCTCGTACAGGTGTTAAGCTGTCCACACTGACTGGATAATTATGTTGAATAGTGTTAAACAATTATTTACTCAATACCACTTCTTAAGGTATGAAAATATACAAGATGAGATTTGTTTGAGGGGCACTGCAGTTATTACCTTGAATGGACTTGAAATTTCAGGGATACATAAAGGGCACAATATCAAATGTAAAACGTCCTTGTGGGGCTGGACTGCAAATGTTGCCATCATGAAATGTAACTGTTGGAAATACAATTATATTCAAATATAACTTTTATATGGCTATAAAGAACAACTAGTAATGTAGAATATTGTATCCAAAATGGCCAACGGTACTTTCTGTAATAAATTAACAGGTAACAATCTATTTGCAGAGTGAACTACTGCTGTTTATTAAAACTTTAGTTTATATATTATACTTTTCTTGTGCAAGACTCTTAATTTTCAATGAATATTTGATAGTGATACTGATATATATACTGCTGACATGTAATGTTAGGCCATCACTGTTCTTTGAGAGCAGTACACCTGTATACATCTTTCCTTTTGTATTGGTGATGTTATCTCTTTTACAAACATCACTGTTGTCTGCCTACATCTTATTATTAAGACTTCTTGTATGCCCATAATGTTTACACAGACACTAACATCGTGATCAGCTAACTACAGTTTATTATTATCTAACATAAACTAGTACATCTGTTGAATTAGTTGGGAGCAGGATCTAGCTCAAATAGTAGCGTGTCTGCCTGTGAACCGGTCGGTCATCAGATCGATCCTTCTCAGTTGACCCATTTGCTATTTTCTGTTTCAACAAGTGGTCAACAACTGGGTTATCAATGGTCGTGGTATGTGCTGTCCTGTCTGTGGGACAGTGCATATAAAAGATCCCCTGCTGCTTATCGGAAGGAGTAGCCTATGTGGGGGCAGCAGGTTTCCTCTAAAGACATATGTCAGAATGACCACATGTATAACGTCCAATAGCCGATGATCAGATCAATGTGCTCTAGAGGCGTCGTTAAATAAAACAAACTTTACTTTTGTCTTTTAGGTTGTTTATAACTTGTGTTTTAGGTCATATATTGTTCAAAAACATGGAAAATCCATATAAAAACATTTTACTGCGAAACAAATAGAACAGCTTAGATAGGAACAGTTTGTTTATTATGTAGATCTTTCATGTGACATTATTAACAAACAGTTCTATTTTATAAATGGGTTACGCAAAATGAAATGGGTTACATAAATTCTTTTTCAATTAATATCAAGGCCTAGAGGCCATATTAGGTTATACCTTCAAGATGGGGATGAATTAATCATTGGAAAAGACTATAAGTACTTTGCTGTGCATAAAAACTATGTACAAAGGCCGTGGTTAGTGCTATCCTGTCTGTGGGATAGTGCATATAAAAGATCCATTGCTACTTATTGGTAAGAGAGCCACATTATTTTGATGACAGCAAGTTTTGTCACTTCTACTCACACTAAACCTCTGTCGTAGACAGACACCACAGGAAGCCAAGTTGTGTATCCATGACAATGTGCTTGAACCTTAAATTGATATAAGCATGAAAATATGTATACCCTATCATTAATTAAATTAATGTGGTGACAACAGGTTTTGTCTCTCGTAATACTAACCTCTGCCCTGGATAGTGCAGGAAGCTGAGTTATGTGCCCAGAGCAGTGTGCTTGAACCGTAATTGTATGTAAGCACAAAATAAGTACAACCAACCAACAGTAAGTTATTTAAACATATCTCATCTGTTATTTGCATGGTATCAATTTTTGATTTAACCTAGCTAATGAACATTTTATCAACTTGCTTTTTTATTTAAAGGTGAGTTATTTCCACTTTGTTTTCAGATGAATCTCTTATGTTTCAGGTCGAAACTGAGGACAATGTTACAGATGTCAAACTTGTTTCGAGTTCAGCTCATCCTGGGTAAAGCCAAGGAAACAGAGATGCATGCTGAATGTGCGATACTGTATGGGAAGGCAAGATATTTTAATCTCAGTAATCCATAGCTAGAGATTCCCAAGGTACAAGTACATTGGATGAACCAAATGTAAATTATAGTTGACTCCCAAAGTAAAAAACTTGTTTTATCGTTGGGCAGGATATAAGTCAGTTGGTAGAGTATTGGCCTGACATGCTTAGATTATAGGATCGAAACATCTAGGGGGCACATTCTCTGATTGTTTTTTTCTTTTTCCTCCATCTTAACCAGTTCTCTATGAATTGTATATCAAACATGGTATGTGCTGTGGCAGATTTTTTCTTAACGACTATGTGTCAGAATTACCAAATCTGTAACATCCAATAGTTGCTAATGATTAATAATTCAATGCGCTATAGTGTTGTCATTAAAAAAAAAATTCACCTTATAGTTGTTGGTGGTTGTCATTCATAAATGATGCTGTCAAGCAAAATATCAAACAAGACTAAGTCATCATTTTAGAAACATTCAAAAATCACAAAATATTAAATTGCACCAAGTTGCTACTATATTTGAAATAGTATTACTTGATACAATATATGATGAACCCTACCTGTTATTGAGTGATTTGTTACGATTTTGTCAGACAAATGTTTCTTTGTTTTAGCTTGAAGAGCATGATAAAGCTTTACGTATTCTTGTTCACAAACTGAAAGATTTCGGTGCTGCTGAAAGCTACTGTCTTCTCAACTCGGAGGGGAAGGACCCATCATATCGCAAACGACTCTTTCACATTCTGCTTAGTGTCTACCTAGATCCTAGCTTTGAGTGAGTATCAGCAGTTTTGTTATTTTGTGTGATAAAATTTACACAAATGGGATCATATGAGAAAGAGATTGTTGTCTTTTTTTAAAAAATATATTATAATACTTCTGTATTATAAAATGTAAAAGATAAAAAGTGAAATACTCTATGTATGGAGTCATTCACAATTATCAGTATACCTCCAATAGTCAAGTGTTTATTTTTTGTGGTAGGTGTAGGGGTTGTTAAACCAATATTCATTTATCGGTATTCCTACAGAAAGTATGAATTTTTAGATGTTCTCCCCACCTGCCCATCCATCCATCCCCAAATTCATATAAATAAAATGTCAATTTTTGTGTAATTTCAATAACATTTTAATGATTATTTAAAATCTTTTACCCTGACAGTGATAAGTCTCTGTTAGCATATGTTTTGTACTAAAAGGAAAATGTTAATAACTGGAACAAACCTAAATTTGTAAATATATTTGGGATTCCCTCCGTGTGATTACTTTTTATGTTAATAACTGGAACAAACCCTAAATTTGTAAATATTTTTGGGATTCCCTCCGAGTGATTACTTTATATGTTAATAACTGGAACAAACACTAAATTTGTAAATATATTTGGGATTCCCTCCAAGTGGTTACTTTATATCTGGCTTCAAGAATACTGTTTGTTTGTTCCAGACGTAAGGACACCCTAGTGGCACCAGCAGTCGCTCTGCTCAACAGCAACGTGGCCGACTTTGACACCGTCAAGGTAAGGAGTCCTGCACAGCACTGTTGCTGCCAGTCATACTGTATCAGTAGTATACTGTTTAAAATAAGATGGGGATATTCAAAGACAACACAGTATAACTGGAACAGTGTAATAGTAGTGAGTAACAGAGTGAAACAATGATGCCATGAAATGTTTATTCCCATATTAATAGAATCTATCACCGTTGTAAGGTATAGACAAGGCAATTCCAACCCAAGGGAGAAAATGTGCTTGTGAGGGATGAGGTTTAGTGGGCAAGAAAGTTAATTCTTGCCCACTGGACAGGGTTATCCAGCTTTTGCACGGTGCTAGAAAAATCTGTCTGACCCTAGGGCTAGAT
>JAULBS010079195.1:0-19516 GCA_032355785.1 Symmetromphalus regularis | reverse complement strand
TACTCCTGTCGAGCTGCTTGATTACAGCTAATTGAAGCATTGGCGAAACAATCGAGGGGACTGTAACATATAAAATGCGTTTTGTTCAAAAACAAGTTTGGCGGATGGCGGATAGCGAGGGTGGCGCTAAATAGAGGGAATTAACAAAGAAAACAAATGGTACCAGGAAGAAAGTTGGCGATATGAGAGGTTGGCGTTAAATCGGGGTGCGATAAATTGAGGTTATACTGTATATTGGTTAAGCTTCAGCTATTAGGTGTCAAACTCACTGAATAAACCTGCTAACATCACTGCTCTTCCCAATTAGCAGCAAGGCATCTTTTATATGCACTTTCCTATAGACTGAATAGCACATACCAAAGTCTTTTTTAAACCACACATGGATCACTACTTAGAACAAGAAATAGACTAATGGATCCTCTGAAATGGATTGATTCAGTGACCTATCACCTCTCTGAAATGGATTGATTCAATGACCTATCACCCCTCTGAAATGAACTGATTCAATGACCTATCACCCCTCAGGCTACAACCACTCCTGCCAACAAACAGATAAGAAGTTGAGGGTAGAGTGGACTTGTTGAGCATGGGTTTTAATTTTTCTATCAAGAATCTCATTCAAACCTGGTGGCTTGATTCTCCATGGGCCAGCCTGACAGTTCTTGAGATCACTTCTACTGTTGTAAAGAGGCAGTCGTCTGCTAAGCTCAGTACTGTCACTCAAGTCATGTTTACTGAACATCTCTGGTGAGATCCATTCTTCATCTGTTAACACAGCCAGCATCGGAAGGGTGTGGAAAATTGTCTGTTGGGAATATGTACATACAACACTGAGCCTTTTGTAGGGATGTTAAAGGCATAGTCCCACGGAATTTAAGGGGCTTTGTGCTCTAAATATTGATTACGAATGAAACTTACATTAATCTGTGATACTAGATATTTTTTCACATTTAAACATTAGAATTCTTCAAATTTCAAGGAATGTTGTGCAGCTACAAAAATATTCAGACGTTTCAAAAGAATGTCTGATGGGGGAAATACCCGTCACGTGACTTGAAATATATACATAAAACCTCCTTCATTGAAAAAAAAAAACATTATTTTTTCTATTTATTTGTCCGTGAGCATAATTCATTATTATTTTTAAAATATTGATAATATGCGAGATATGATGGTTCTGTAAGTAGTTAAATGAAGTATTTCTATGGACAAATCAAATGCTAATATTTAAAATTGATTCTTTATTTGGAAATTAATCAGATCAAAGGTCCGTGGTACTATGCGTTTAAACTTACATACCAGTACATCATAAAACTGTCCATGCTTATATGCATGCCACAAACTTCCATTTCACTATTAGTGACTGTTAAAATAGTACATTTTCTTGTATTTTACAAACAACAATTTTACAAACTTATATATCTTGTAAAAAGAAGCAATCACTTAGTTTATACTCACCAGAAGTGTATAAAAATTTACTGTAATACTTTTAAGAAACTATCATGCTCCCATAGTACCACATTACTCTTGCCAATTCAGTTTAGGGAGAGTGAAAACTGCTTCTGAACATTTATCATTTAGGCCTAGCAATCACATAAATCAGTGAGATTTGTTAGCACTTGCCTCAATACTGTAGTCCCGCACAAAATCAAATGTTTTGATGAAGTAATTGTCAAATAACTTTGTGATATTTTTTGTTGTGTTGCTGAAAAATAAACAATATGGCAGTAACAAAGTGTATACAATATAATGTAAAATATGAGTCCTTCATATTTCAAAACGTAATTTAAACCAAGTGATGAATCACTCTTCTCAGAAGCTCCAGGACATTTAAAGGACTTTAAATGATCTTACATATTATTGTATGATAACATACCAAGTAATTGGGCCAGATAAAGGTAAAAGAAAAAGTCTTCTTTTCTAAACATAACTAGCACTATTAGTTATTTTAAGAGGAGCGGGATGTAGCTCAAATGGTAGAGTATCCGCCTGTGAACCGGTTTGATCCTTCTCAGTGGACCCATTTGCAGTTTGGGCTATTTTCCATTCCAGCCAGTGGTCCACAACTGGTCCATCAAAGGCCGTGGTATGTGCTGTCCTGTCTATGGGACGGTGCATATAAAAGACACCTTGCTGCTTATCAGAAAGAGTAGCCTATGTAGCGGCAGCGGGTTTCCTCTAAATACATATGTCAGAATGTATTTTATTGATGTCCAATAACCGATGATAAAATATAAATCAATATGTTCTAGAGGCGTCATTAAATAAAACAAACTTTACTTTTTTGTATTTTAAGAGGGCAGTGAACAACACTTCTGAAATGGAATTAAGGAGTTTCTCAACTTATACTATGTCATATGATCCAATAATTATTAACTGGATGGCTACCTGTTGTCTGGATTGAAGCATAAGAATGTGTTGACCACACTGAAAGCAGACGTGACCTCACTCAATCCCGCCGTGTTACACTGATTCCACAGTTTTATGGTGGCCACCTGAGCATGTAGGCGGGTGTTGAAGTGATGAGCCATGCACCACGGCATCACTACTGGGATTGCTTTCGTGTAGTACCTGATCTGTGGAAAAAATTATATTTACAATACATTTAATGCACCCACCATATAATGTATAGTGTTGTGGACTGATGGGCCTGTTAGAGAAATAAAATAACATCACTGAATTTTGTTCATCTATAGTTGAATACATAGGATTGATTTTTTAATGACACCCCAGCACACTGTTTATTTACCAGCTATTAGGTGTCTGAGAGGTATTCTGTGACTCATGGTTTTTAGAGGAAACCCGCTACCACCACATAAGGATCTTTTATATGTGTTTTCCCACAGACAGGTCAGAACATACCACAGCCTTTAATAAACAGTTGTGGACCACTAGTTGGTGTAAGTAGCTTACATCTACCCACTAGGCCTTAGTGGAGCACTCATTCTGAGTTGAAGTTGGTATCAAGATTAAAAATCCCATGTCTCAACTGAGATTTGATCCCAGTACCTATCAGCTGTAAGACCGACAACATAATCACTGTGCCATCGAGGCTGGTAGTTGAATAGACAAGACAATATAAGACAACAAGGGAAGGCAATGCGAGGTGAAGCAAGGCATTTATTTCAGTTATTCAAGTAACATGACTAAGATAACAACTTGTAAAAAGTAATAATAGTGCACTATGTGTACACAATATACAAATAATATATTTTCAATTCAATAGTTATTTGTGCCCCATTAAAAAAAAAATTACCCTTTTAAATAAATATTCCATTAAACAGGTAGATTTCTTCTCAAGAGTAAGTCTATTCCTAAAATGTATTTGATATCTTGACAGTTGAATCTGTGTTTGACTAAACTTAATAAGTACCTTTAAAATGTTTATAAATTTATATAAATAAACTTAATGTTTGATATATAGTGTAAGATTACATCCAAACAGGTTATTCCAAAATGGATTAAGTCCTTTTATATCACTAACAGTATCCAGTGATATATCTTAACATAAAACGAAGTATATTTGGTTATCTTTATTTATCCAAATTCTGTCTGTGAATTTTGTTAAACACTTCATCAGTTTTAGTTGAATAAGACAAAAGAAGATTTGATTCAACAAAATGTGCTGGTTAAAATTTAAACAATACCAGATTTGAATTTTTCTCGTATAATAAACCAGTTTGGAACAATAAAATTTAATCTAGTTAGACAGATTTTATACTTCAAAATTGGTTTGTTATCCAGAGTGTATTTTGTGATAGAATATGGAAGGTAAGACAAACAAGACAAGTTTAATGTTTCTGTTTTTATTTCAATGTGAATATGATAAGAGTTATATCGGATTCTACAAGTGACAAATATATTTTAATTATTAAACATTTAAAGCGATATATCTAGACAGTGAAATTTTGAAACATACTGTTGTGTATATATACTGAACAGCAAAAGAAAAGGAAATTTAATTTTCCATTTTTGATTGAATAGAAGTTAACGATATATTGACGTTGGTTGTTTTGCTTACTGGAAGCATGTGCAGAAAACTGAAAAGCATGTGCTGCATGAGTTTTATGAATTTTTCGTTTAATTTGATTAAATTGGATCTGAACAAACATTTGCATTTCTTTTGCTGTTCAGTATATTTACTACTTAAACATTTTGTTTTACCTGTAATGACTTCGGTAGGTGTAGTCCCAGGTGAGATATGATTGTAATCAAGGATGTTAAACTTAAATTTCTTTTTTCAGAAAACTGAAAGATAAAAAAGACCAAGAATGCTAATGGAATTAATAAATTAATGGTAATGACCATAAGCTAATAAATATTTAATCCACTAATTTCGGGCAAAAATACATTTTATATTATATAATTACCTATATAAGTTGAATTATAAGTAAATATACAAATATACATTTGGGATTATTGTCAGGTACTAATATTTTTTTTAGTAAACAACTAAAATAAAATACAAAGGTGACAATTTTAAAACTGTGACTGTCAAAAAGTGTTGTTTCACTTCAACAGGGTTTTTCAGGGCACACGGAGTGCATTTAAAAGTGGGTGGGCCACTGTAAAGTAGGCTGCCAAAGGGCAACAGCATTCCTGCATGAAACCCCTCATACTTCAAAAACACTCTAGATTTCGGCCATTTTATTTTGTCACAGAGAAAGAAAATATTTTTATTCAGCAAAAAAAAACGTTAGTGATTGTTTTCATTAGTTGTCTCCTAAAAAGGGGATGTGTGGTGTGCAAATGAACCTAAATTATAAAAAGAAGAGGTATGTCGATAGAACCTCTAAAATTATCAGTTACCCTGCACTCAAATTTATCTAGTCACAACCCTGCAACTTCATGTTTTATTTGTTAATATGTTGTTAAAAATTACTTACCTCATCAAAATATTTCCACAGATCCTCAATAAAAGTAGGAAACCTTAGTGCAAGTCGAAGGACAAGCCATTCCTGCATGTGACGGACAGACGGATGAACCTCACTAACCAACGACTTCCAGATGAAAGACCAGCATTCCAGCCTGTCAGACTGAAACAATGAAATGTAATCAGTTTTTTTTATTACATCACCTTTTGGAATGTATTGCATGTTTATTTAGAGAACACTAACAAGCTGTGGGGAGTTAAGAATTATCTGTAGTTATTAGGGCTGGTAATGTTTCTGAGGTTTAAATAGATATACTTATTTTTCTTCAAGGGTCATATTTATAGGTTTAAATAAGGCTGAATATGGCTTTTCTAAAACAAATGCATATAAATAGATTGGAACCAGTGTAAAAATACTTTTGGCTTTTATTCTTAGGGGGGAAATATTGAGAATCCCCGGAAAGTGCTATGGAATGTAGATGTCTATTTCCAAGATGGTATGAGAAGATCAAAGATGCCAAACAAAATAATGTTTTATGAGTTGATTATTTTGGCTTCTCCAATTTTTCTCACAGAATAGTTCTTATTGAATGTTAATGACCCAAATAACAACTCCCATAATTTCTACCTCAGATATGAATGGTTCCATTAACAACAGTGTCTGAAATATGCGCTGCTTGCGGCGGTGACTCAGAGAATTATTGTATTGTCTGTAGACAGACTCCTCCACCAGCTGCTGATAGCGCTTTGATAACTCATGCCATAAACACATCCCCAGGTCAGCATGAGTGATGTCCTCAGGCCTCAGTGCACTTAGAAAACTGACAGCCATACTGCGTACAATCAAACCATTCCTTTCCAGTCTGAAACCAGATAAACAATATTTCTTTCATCTACCTTGCATAAACTGCATTTTTAATTTCATTCATAGTTTCATTCATTTATTTTTTCGCTGGGAGTGGTTCGTTAAACCAACATTCATTAATTCATTTTAACTCACAGGTAAATAAACAGTTTGTCATCATATTAAAATAATGTATTCATTTATAAAGATATTGCAGAATTTAACGTACAAATATACGTTATTTGCCATCACTAAGTAATGTATTTAATTATGTAGTGGTGAGAATGAAATTTCATGACAATAGCAAACCAGTTACCTAAAATGCAGTTTAAATTGATGCACAAAATAAGCTGATTTACCTTTACTAAGAAGGCAACCATGTTTTATCTGCATTTGCATTTAAAAATTGTTATTCTTTAAAATTCTATATAACTTAATTTACAAAATTTATGTGATATAAACTAAATATTTAACCTTGCAACTTACCTTGGAAGAATCTGATTGACGGCAATTGCATCTCTCAATGTCTCAAAATATGCCCACACATCAGGAAAGAGGCTGGAAAGACAAAATGTCTTGTGTATCATAATTTACAAGTTAATACACATTAAATTTAATAATACAGATCACTGTTTTTAAGTCAGGACAGGTAAATTTTAAATAGGTGAAGTTGATTATAATGTTTAAATATTTACTTACTTGTCAGCCTTTTTGTACATCTCTCCAAACATGCATGCGTCTGCTAATATAGAAATAAATGTCTGAGCAATTGGAAGTCCATTCTGAGAGTTCCAGACTTTACACAATCTCTCAACTAACAGATTGACAACTCCAGTCTTGTCATCACCAAATGAAAACAATATCTGTGTGTACTGAAATATAAAAAAACACTACTTATAACAGCTATTATAATGAATAGAAAAGAAGTTTAATCAAATTAGATACATTTTTTATAAAACTCATGCTATGCATGGCTTTACACTTTTCTCTGCAAATTCCTCCAGTAAACAAAACACCCAACATCAAAATATTGTTAACTTTTATTCAATCAAACATTGCAAATTAAATTTGCATTTCTTTTGCTGTTCAATATATATTAAATTAATAAAATAATAAACACATTTTGGGGTATAAAATCATACATCCTACAGATAAAAATGATACACAGATGAGAAGACCATCAGATTATTTTGCATTAAACAGAACCTTAGTGAGTCTAAGACCCAATTTCTTATCGATGGATTAGCCTCAATACACACTGTATAATGCTGTTAAAAGGATAGCCTATTTATTTTGAGGAAACCTGCTACTCTTTCTGATAAGGGGTCTTTTATATGCACTGTCCCACGGACTGGACAGCACATACCACAGCTTTTGATAAACCAGTTGTGGACCAGTGGTTGGAATGGAAAACAGTCCAAACTGCAAAATGTCAATCAAGGCAGAAAAGCCAATGAGAAATCAGGTCTTACACTCTTAAAAACTGAGTCGTTAAATATCATATCAATTTACTGAAACAGGGTACTGAAGTAATAAAAAGAAACCTATTGGAAAGATATTTAATCATATGAAGAAAAGGAATACTTGAATATTCTTGATCACGTACCTTCAGTAAATGCTGTAGAAAAACTGAATCTGATGGTAGCTGTAGCAATGGCTTTTGAAAAGCCATGTTGATGAATGAGCCAAGTTTGAGCCAGAAACCAGCTGTGTGATGTTCCTCGTTTGTCTTCACCCATGCAATGTCAATAGCCATAGTAAGCTGTTCATGCTTAACCTCACATGTCAACAACTACAAAGAAAAATAAGAAAACTCAATAGCTAAGCAGACACTTGGGTAAGCAGAGTGATCAAACAAGATAAGAAATATCAGCTACAATGGTCAGTTTTGTTTTTATGCCTTTCATTTTACCCGAATAAATGAAGAGCTGATATGCAATTAAAATGTCACAAATTAAGAAAAGTTCCGCCTCAAGTGAATATAAAATAAATAACTTTTATTATACCATCCTAAACAGAGGTATAATTACCATCCTAAACAGAAGTATAATTACCATCCTCAACAGATATAATTACCATCATCAACAGAGGTATAATTACCATCCTAAACTGAAGTATAATTACCATCCTCAACAGATATAATTACCATCCTAAACAGATATAATTACCATCCTCAACAGAGGTATAATTACTATCCTAAATACCTAAATAGAAGTATAATTACCATCCTCAACAGATATAATTACCATCCTCAACAGAGGTATAATTACCATCCAAAACAAGAGGTATAATTACCATCCTCAACAGAGGTATAATTACCGTCCTAAACAGAGGTATAATTACCACCCTAAACAGCTCGGTATAATGACAATCCTAAACAGAGGTGTAATAACATTTAGGTATAATTATCATCCTAAACAGAGGTATAATATACAGTATATATAACCAAAAAGCCCATTAGCCTTAGAATAAAAATTATGATGTGTCATTAGGTAGAGAATGTATCCAGCCTTAACCACTGGGAAAGAAAGCTATATGACCTATAATAATAACTGTTTACCCGAGGTAATAAACAACCTAGGCAATCTATAACAGGCAAGTCGGACTCCCAGGATCCAGTATCAAAAGCTTCCAAACATTTATAAAAGAGAGATTCAGCGGGAACGTCATCAGATCTCTTCAACCAGAAATGAAGAAGTTGCCACTGGGCCGCCATGAAGTGAGAAACAACCTTGCCCCAGTTTTGTTTTCTAGTACCATTTTCATCACTGCAATACAAATCAAATAATAAAATAGATTAGTGCATTTTGGTCTTGATTTGTTTCGCACCTTTTTTTATCCTCTTCAAAGTAAAGTTTGTTTTATTTAACAATGCCTCTAGAGCACGCTGATTTTTACCTATCACTGACTATTGGACATCAATCATATGGTCATTTTGACTTTTTTTTTTTAGATTAAACCCGCTGCTGCTACATAGGCTACTCTTTCCGATAAGCAGCAAGTGGTCTTTTATATGCACCATCCCACAGACAGGACAGCACATACCATAGCCTTTGATGAACCAGTTGTGGGCCACTAGTTGGAATGGAAAATAGCCCTAACTGCAAATGGGTTCACTGAGAAGGATCGATCTGATGACCGACTGGTTCACAGGCGAACATGCTACCATTTGAGCTACGTCCTGCTCTTATCCTCTTCAAGCAAATGGGATAGTGTATTTTCACAGGCCTGCGTTAGACATTGAATTTTAGCTCTGTAATTTTGACAACACGGTACGGACATACTACAGGTGTCAAGGAATAAAAACCTGTCAAAGTTAGTATGCAAAACACTGCCGTAAATAACTATCTCATATTTTTTGATATTTCCGTTTTCTTTCTTTATCATGAAAAAAATAGCATAATACCTAGGCTCCAATAACTGGGAATAAAGAATAGTAATAAGTAAAAAAAAAACATTCATTATTGAAATAATGTCATTAGATCTTGAAAACATTTTTGTATTCCACCCTATTTAATTATTATGATGACTAATACAATGAAAAATACTGGAAAGATTAAAAAGAGAAAACAAATGTATTATTCAATAAAGAAATCCATCTTTGATGAAATAACCTACTCAATAACAACTTCTTTGGTGAAAGAATTATCAAGTTTCATTCCAGAAACATAATCGCATATACACAAAGCCACAGACTCCAAGCTGCTAACGTCACTGTTGGTATCAATCAATATACAAACAGCAGACAGAACGCGAACTGCCGCAACTTGTAGCATTTGGTGTTGTAATGACTTCTGAAACACAAAAGATGAACTATAATGAGAAAATTCCTTAACCATCAAAATACAATTCAAGACATTAAGTCTAAATATATTGAGTACCACAGGCAGATTTAGGGGTCCCAGACACCCAAAATTTTATGATTTAAAAAATTATTTTTTAAATTATTATCATAATTATAATTTAAAAAAAAGTTTAATGTTAAAGAATCTGAGGAATCGGCATATTACTGATTCCCACCCCCCACCAATGGCTTTTCTGGATAAGCCACTGAGTACAGCAATGCCACCAATAAAACCATATTACAATTTAAAAATTTAATGATATATTCATCTAAACTAAAACAGAAAGGAAAATCTCCATATCTACTGAAAGGCAAACATTTTAAGGATCTCATTGTGACTCTATTTTTGTTTTGTTCCCTTTATGAGAGTGATGTGAACAATACAGGGATGTTTATTTGACAAATGCGAAATTCCAAATAAGCATTATGGAATACTGGTGTGAACTGATAGATTTGATAATAAATGCTAGTGAGTTTGATATTCTATTTATTACTCTAGACAAATGTTAATCGTTCCACTCTTTAAAATGTCTAACTGTGCAACAGTTTAGTGATGATAGTCATGGATGATAGTATGATATAAATTTTTTAGTTTTGGTGACATCATTTGCACTTTTACAAAATTGTAATGACTTCATATTTAGTACAGGCAAGCATATTGCTCATAACTGCCATAGAGACCCAATGAAATGCCCAGTTAAACCAATGCTGATATTTTCTCTGTGGGAAAATAACAGACAAACATGTACTGGTTTATGAGTGGCCAGTAGCCTGGGGTAATAATATTATTTTTGATATTGGTTATGGTGAAAAATAAAAAATACAAACAAATAGTTACTTGAGGGATGCTGTTCACAACCTGCAGTGTTTTAATACATCTTGTGGATAGCATCATCAGGGACTGGGAACAAAACGAATCACTGGGATGGCTGTATTTCATGCTCATTTTAATTACATCTGTGTACAGGCTGATTAGAGAAAGGTCTGATAACTGAAAAATTGAACAAACAAAAAACTATCAAAATTATCAAAACATATAATCTGCAGTTTTTAATGGTCGTGTTCATAGCGATATAAAATAAATAAATGGATGTGGGTTGGGGCATTAAATAAATATTGTACAGGCATGTAAGAACTGAAATGTTCTATAAGTCATAAATGTATTGTATCAAAAACATTTTAGAGAATCTATTTTATTCTGTTATGTCCTAATTTTAACACTAATGAAAAACTGGTTACATAAAGGTTGATGTTATTGCCACTGATGCGTGAAAGAAACAATTGTTTGTGCAATTAGACAACTGTGATTCTATTTATGGAAGTACAACTGGATTAAAATTTGGGTTAAGGAAGGACCCATTGCACTGACATACATGTATGTAAGAGTGAAGTTTTTATATTTTAAGGAATCAAACAGGAAATCACCCCTGAAATGTCATTGTTAACTCTTGATGCAATGTAATCATACAGTTCGTTCTGACATGAAGTAAAACCTTGTTGAATACTTCTATCCACAGGACTGTCACGCACTGAAATATAAAATAAAAAAATATAGAAGTCATGAACATGAATGAAAAAGATTAATGAAGTGAATGCAATGAAATACAAGAAATTTGAAGAATTACTATCGCCTGCTAAAATACAGCACATTATATGCATAACTGATAAAATAGCTTGAGAAGTAGTGATGCCATCAAAATTCTGAAGTTGTAACATAATAAGAATTACTTAAGTTGAATACCATAAAAAGAAGTAATTCTGCAACTATCAACTTGAAGTCATTGGGATAAAACCATTGCAAGATTGAAGGATAGTTTTATAGTAAATTATACTCTTACAAGTTCTGCATATTTAGTTTATATAAAAACAAATTCAAGCATTTACCACACCCATCCTCTGTAGTAGAGTGATTATGGTATTTAAAGACAAAGTTTGGGTCTGTTTTTTTCTAGTCCCAGAACTGACTCCATAATGACAGCAGGTTTTCGTTTTCATACTAACATTAACCTTGGTCTTATCAGCTGAAACTGCATACCATGTACACCACATCTTAACTTAAATATGATATAAGAAAGAAAATAATTTAAAACAATATCTATACATCATTACCCTTCCCTTGTTCTTTGGAAACAGTGACTAGAAGATAAATTGCTTTGTCTGCTTTCAACTTTGGCATATATGCATGAGAATTGACCGAGTTGATAATCTCAGTGACTAATCTCATGATTTCATCAAACTCTATATCTTTAGAATCCACTTTGTTTCCAAGGAGACCGGCATCTGCTGCCAGTAATAGCAGACGTGAAATCTGATCAACTTTGATTCTGTCAGCCATGTTGATTTCTGCATCTGGAATAAATAACATTTGTGAAGTGATTGTGACATCTTCAATCTTAGATTTGTCTGTTTACTAAATGATGGTGAAACTAAATACAAGTTAGCATGTGTAATGATAACAATAGATTTTTTAGAAGAGGGTGTTACACTGACATTGGAAAAATGCTCTGATGATGCAAGTTTGAAGCCGTACTTCAGCTCATTGTACTGATTTTAACATACTAGTAATGAAGCACTAACTGGAACAATTGGTTAGTTTTGTTTAATGACACCACTAAAGCATATTGATTTATTAATCATTGGCTATTGGATGTCTAACATTTGGTTATTTTGATACGTAGTTAGGTATGAGCCAGCCTCCAATGGGTTTTGAACCACTGTCATCAACAGAAACTGGAACAAATGAAGATTTTCATAATAATGTTTGTACAGTACTAGACAGATAGAGAGGGCTGCCAGTTCAAATGGCCTCAGTGAGTTATATATTACATTTAATAAGTGTAGTGGTGCTAGAATAAAGTGCTTCTACTGGCAATAGCTAGTGGGAATTTTCCTATTAGCTCAGTTGGTAAAGCACTGGACTCTCAAACTGAGAGTCATGGTTCGAATTCCCTCAGTTTACAATACAATTTAAACCTTACCTTTCTTTACTTGCAGATATTCTCGAACCATGGATAACACAGTTTGCTGTACATACTGCCTAGACCAACTTGTGGTACATGTTGTCTTCTCTAGCCAGTCAATGGTCTGATTCCATTGAGTTGTTCCCCTTTGTAGAGAGAGTTCTTGATCAAATTTAGATATGACATCAATAAAATCCTCTAAGCTCACTTTGCTCTGTGATAATAAGAAAAGATAAATATTTATTAAGCTTTCTTAAATATAAAAACAGAAACAAAGTTAAAATGATTTTATTTGAATTGGTCAAAAAGTAACAACGTATAACATAATAAAGATTCAATGTTATTTTTACATCACTGATTTATTTTTACCAAATATACCTAAAATTCAGCCCAAATACTTGATATTTACTTTTTAAAATTAATTATCTATCATTTGAAATAAATTTGTTTTTTCTTATGCTTATGAATATATACTTAACTTTTACAATTTCCGGAAAACAAAGCTATAATAGATTACTCTAAATACAAAAGTGGCACTTACAATTTGCCGTTCATTAAATGGTAGATTACCTGATCTATTAAGTTAGTCAAAGTCTGGATAAGAAAACACTGCACAGCACCCTTAGCATGAGGTTCCATTGTAGTGAGTCGAGACACCACAATATCCCTGAAGACAGAAATAAAACAGTATTAGAAAACAAGCTCAGCCTAACACATATAAAATAACACATAAAGATATCACAAATAAATATATTATTAGTTGTTATAGTATTTTAAAAAATGCAGTTTCAAAATCAAACATATATAAGGCTCTAAGTGATATATAAAATTATTTTATTTACAAAAGCAACAACAATTATATTATTATCAGCAACAGTAAACTACCATTATCTCAAGCTCTGTTTTCATGAATGTCATATGAATCTTGAAGTAATATTTGTGTTTCTACCATTTTCCATTCAAACATCTACTGTAGTAAATTGTTAATTAGGAACAACAACATGTAGATACATACTTGATCTCAAATGGGTTAAGTGGTCTCAAATGCATTCTGTATATTATTTTGAAGTTCGAAAAACACAATTTTCCAGATACCTACTTAATATACAAAATGGCTTCTTTGTCCAGCAGAGAGGATTGTGGGATGTGGGATAAGCCTTGGCTGAAGAACAGTATGGGAACAGAACTCCATGAGGTAGACATTATTGTTTGGAGGACTTGCTTTAGGAAATGAGCTGAAATAAATAAACTTCTCATTGTCAAATACAAAAAATGTGAAAGTCAAATATATATAGATATATCCTTAAAAAGAGAAATGTTTAAAACTGAAATGATGCAGAAATACAAAGAATTTTAACCTATCATCTTAGTACCTAACATAATATAACATTTTTTCAATGAGCAAAGTTTGTCTAATGATAATTTTAGATTGTACAAATATCAAGAAAAAAATCCATTTAAAAATATACATGTATCATGGATATAAAATTATAAGAAAATTAAATGATTATATTTCAAAAGTTGTTAAGTATTTAAGTCAACAATACCACTATATTTTATAAAATATGTAAGTGTATATTTTGGTATAAAAGTCTAGTCTTATCATATTTAAAGCATAGGGCAATACATTCATTAATACTAATTTAGCTAGAACGTGTTAAATAATTTAAAAACTACCTTGTTTCTGTGGTTCATGAAGAACACGAACACAAGAAGAGAGAAACTGGATCAGTCCGGGTCCTACAAAAGGACTTGAGCCAAGAGAAACGCCTTGTGGCCTGCACAAAATACACAACTATTACGTAATGTTAGTGTAAAGTGAAAAATGACACGTTTAAATAAACATTGAGTAGAGATTAAATTAGGTCTGATTAAAGAAGATACTTGATGCTCAGATAGTTAAAAACAACAAGCCTCTGGTATCATCTCACAGTATTTTACTACCAATGATGAATTATGGTACAATTATATGTGTTACTCTCATAAAATATATCAACAATCTAAAATTTCAAACCTTTTGCAGTTTGGAGTTGGAAGCTATCAAAATAGCCATGTCTAAAACAGAAATATGTCAAAACCAAATATTTTAATACCAGTTTGGAGTATAATTTTATGTACATTCTACTATGTACTCAGCATAAACCTGAAAATTCTGAACAGTCTGTTAGTCCCAGATGCATTCAATTTAAACACATTCTACTCTCTCTATATATTTTTTTATTATTATTTATTGTATATACCCTGATATCTTGTCACAAATGTATTGTATATTCTATATTTCTACTAATACTAAGTATATATTCTTACCTTGTGTATATTCTCAGTTCTTGGAATGCCAGCAAGAATGACCCAGACAAAAACTGTAATATAAAATGAATAACATTATTATATTAATATAACAAATTAGTGACTCATAATTTTTAACTACAGTAAACATGTTAAAAATTTACATATAATATTATAATTTTATATAACATTTAAATTATATTAATTTCACCAATTTTCATTTCTGCACTAACAGATCCCAATACAATTTGTTACATTCAGAATTTTAAATATTGCATAACAATTAATTTTATAATGAAATAAAAGGTGTTTGCTTACAACCCAGCCTTTCAGCATGGGTATCTATCATGTGGTGGTGTGGATGGGTGAACATGCAGGCATGTCATACATGTCTTAATTCCTACCAAAACCAAATAGGATCACACTGGATTAAAATGAGATGACAAATATTCCAAAAATATTCTCCTGAAAAACTGTATTTGTTCGGTTGATTTTTTAATAAACCTTTTTAAAAAAAAACTTTAACTAAAATTATTTATAAAATATATCAATGCTTACCTCAACTTGATCTTGTCCCAGCAATGGAACCATGTGATAATTTAATGTCAACACTAACTCAACAGCCCACTTGATGACAAAGACACTTTCATGCATCAAACAGCGCCTGAAGACTGTCACCAGCCACGAAGTGTGCAGATAATAAGGACTATCTAAAAATAAAATGTAATAATATGTAATTAAATTAAACATCTGCAAGAGAAAACCTGCAACCACCACATAGGCTATTCTTTTTTATTAACAGCGAATGATCTTTTTTCAGATATGATGGCACATACATGTAGCACAGCCTTTTCTACACTACTACACTAGACATGAGATGCTGGCTGGAACGACAAATAGTTGAATGGATCTGCCTTAGGGTCAATCAGATGAGAGAAAGAGACAGAAAGAGAGAGAAAGAGACAGAAAGTGAGAAAAAAAATGGTATGAACCACACCCATGTCACATTCAAGATCTATCCCTGCTAACTGATGCCATTTTATTAGAAAGTATGCTATAAGTATAATATTATAATAATTTGGCAAAGCCTGAAGGAAATATTTGTTTAATCAGAGTTACCTCTTTCACATAAATAAGTTGCCTTCAACAAGAACTGCATCCTTCCCAACACTGGCTTGATCACATGCACCTAAAATAATGAAATTTAACACAAACTTATGATAGGTTAATCATTTTTAGTGAAAAATTATTTTCAAAAAGGAAAAACGTTGCTATAATTATAATTAAAGACTGAAATTTCCTTTGACTACACTTTGTACTGTTATATGTACTCATACATAATGGATTTAGTAATACTTTTAATCATTACTCAGTGGTCTCCCCAATATTCAAGAAAGGGATGGAGGGAATCGGCAGAACTGGTTCCACTTATAGGAAGGAATGGTACCTAAGATTTGCTGGGTACAGGTACTTCGAATATGTCAAAGATGACGGCATGACTTTTGGATGGCGGACTAAAATGGATGCCAGAAATTACTACTGCTGCCAAAGGATGGCGGGTGTATTCCAAATATGTCTTAAGAGATGACAGGCCTACCATCACTTATGACATGTAGAGAGACCCCTGTTACTTTCATTTCAAAATAATAGATCTGTTACATACTTGTTTTTCTTCTAACGTCTCCATAATCAACACAAAATCTTCCCAAGTCTTGGACAGTTCTTTCTGACTTGTTCTCTTCCAGAAGAACATTGGACACAAAGCAGCAGACAAATCCACACACTGCTTCTCACAGACATCTACAATCCGTTTCAACAAATACATGGCTCTCTTCCTTGTAACAGGATTCATGTGAACCATAGCCTTCTGCACAACTATCCAAAAGTCAGTCAGGCACCGTAAATCATCACCAATAGGTTCCCCACCAACCGGAAATAGAAACTCTGCAAGACTGCAGAGGATCAGAAGAGTCTGATCAAGGAAAACCATTCCGTCTGCTTCAACAAAAACTTTAATAGTGTGCCATAATTTGTTAATTCTAGAAACAGCTCGAACAGTGTCTTGTCTAATCAAAGGAGCAACAACAGCAAAAACAATGCGTGAGATGACTTGATTAGGCACATGTTGTAGAATATTCAAAAGTTTAGAAAATATACAATCAAAAAGAATAAAATTATTTTCAAAAATTTCAGTTTCATACTGACATCTAGCAAGAGAAAGAACAGTTTTTAAAATTTCCACAATGCAGATAATATCCATATATGGTTCCTTTGAGTGATTCTGGTCATATATACAGGGTTGCTCAGACTGCCACAGATCAAGGAAATGATTACACTTCTGAAACACTGAAATGACCTGGTCATCAGGGGCAATTTTCATACACTTCAATAGCAGATCACAAACGGTTGCCACTGATGACAAGACATCCTCTGTTCTGTTGTACGATGGTTGAAGACAAAGGAGTAATGGAAAACAAATATCAGATATTATCTTTGGAATGTCTGTTGAAATAATCTTCTCCCCGACATGTTCTTCGTTGTCTATACTCTTTAGTATACTGGCGAGAATGTTTATCCAATCAATTTTCTTTTTGTTGATATCAACACCAGTGATTTCATTATCGTTAATAATCTCTGCTATCAGATTATCAATGACAGAGGATGGATCAATTGCTGAGATTCTGCACATCAACTGTATCATATCAGCCATTGTCACCTCTAAAAAAAAAGCATTTAAACTTATTTTATTATAGATACATTTTGTGCTGTTGAATTGAAAACAAAAAATGTTGAACAAAATAAAACAAGGTTGTATTTTAAATATTCCCTAGCAGCAATATATACACACAAAAAGTAAACTTTATTTTATTTAACAATGCCTCTAGAGCACATTGATTTTTATCTTATCATCGGCTATTGGACGTCAATCATATGGCCATTCTGACATATTTATTTAGAGGAAACCCGCTGCCGCCACATAGGCTACTCTTTCAGATAAGAATGCTACCGTTTGAGTTACATCTCGTTCCCCTGAGCAGCAATGAGCTGGATCTAGCTGAAACGATAGAATGTCCACCTGTGAACCAGTCGATCATCGGATCGATCCTTCTCAATGAACCCATTTGCAGTTTGGGCTATTTTCCGTTCCAACCAGTGGTTCACAATTGGTTTATCAAAGGCCGTAGTATGTGCTGTCCTGTCTGTGGGACTGTGCATATAAAATATATTTTGCTGCTTATCTATGTGGCGGCAGCGGGTTTCTTCTAAAGACATATGTCAGAATGACCATTTGATTGACGTCCAACAGCCAGTCTTGACCAATGAATTGTCCACTTTAATTATTAGCGCGCGCTCCTCTGAGCGTCGGCCATTACCTTAGACAAACAAAGGCTTTTGTCGAAGGCTCGCACTGTTTTATTTTTTGTTATTACTGAATTAACAGCGATGATAAAAAATTGTAGTTACGAGAAAGATCTGTATTTTCCCCACTATCCTTTTCTTTAACTTTATTAAATACATTCAGGCCGGCGAACGACAGGATGTATGAAGATTCTTTTTTTTTTACAAAAATAATATTCATAGTGACAGTATGACAACAGTAGTTCTTCATAGAATATATACACAAATACAATTAAAAAAAATAGATACTAATACTAAAAAAATAATTTTTAAAAAGGCACATTGTGACAAAAGTATGACATCATACAGTTAAAAATATATTTTTATTATATATATTCCACGTAGCAGTTAATGATATTGGAGATATGTAATTATGGTTTACTGAGTTTGTTTGTAATTTCAGTAATTAATTTTGTGATTTTTATAAGGGTGCTAATGTTTTTGCAATTAAACAGTTCTTTAAATTTTAGTGCGAGTGTTGTTTGTTTGGTGTGTTTTTTTAATAATAGTATGACTTTATTCGTTTTTCACATGTATTCTTAAAGTTGTTTACCCAAAAATTAATCCTAACCAGTTGGAGGAAATTAAAGATCAACTCGAACAGATATGTCTGTACAAAGGTAAGTGTTGAAATTGCGGAATTCAAGTCAATTCGGCCCCTACACAACATGCAAACAAATACCTTACACTCCACCTCCACACACGCCCGCCCCAAACCCATTTAACAAATGATGTTGAATCATTAATGATTTATTATTAATAACATTAACACAGCTATTGTAGGATGATAACCCGTGTACAATAGTCTAATGCATTTTAATTTCAATTTTTCAGCCCCAACATAACAAGCAAACAAAAACGTTATCATCCACCTCCACACACACTCCAAACCCATTTAACAATTAATGTTGAATCATTAATGAGTTAGTATTAATACTTTTTAATATAAAATTTATATTTATATACATGTCCTGGAAGTAGTGTGGGTATAGAGCCGGAGTGTAGGCAGAGATCCCCACCCCCCTTAAGTTTTTTTGAAAATTCAAGGTTTTTGAAATGCCATTTCCAGCATTTTGACATTACTTTGGAGCAGATGTTAGTCATTTTGTACCATAGTCATTTTGTACCATCTATATAGTACCAAAATTTATGGTCATTTCGTACCATAGTCATTTCGTACCATAGTGCTTTGGTCATTTCGTACCATGGTCATTTCGTACCATAGTTAATTGGTCATTTCGTACCATAGTCATTTCGTAACATGTATCTTATTCTTTTCATGGTCATGGTTTGCCACTTCTTATTTTTAT